>CAMXCT020006753.1:135416-207916 GCA_947184155.2 Cladocopium goreaui | reverse complement strand
CATTCAGAAACATAGAGAGAAAAATGTATAGATAGACAGATGGTTAGATAAATAGAAAGATAGTTAGATAGATAGACAGACAGACCTAGGTAGGTAGATGGATGGAAGGATGGATGGATGGAAATATATATAGAGAGAGAGAGAGAGCTTCAACCACCTTTCGGTCCATCAGGTTCGCTCTGCCATCCATGAATCACAACAACTCACCTCTCCTCTAGGTTTCCAACTCATCTCTAAGGCCTGAGGAAGCCAAAGCGCCAAGGCGTCACGCCAAGGTGATAGCCTCGGCTCAGAAATGATGGTGAAATTCAATATCCAGCAACTTTTTACATCATGAAATTTAAGGGTAGTTGGGGAACATTTAGGTTTTAAACCATGAAATTCGCCGAACATTTTCCCGTATAATGTTTGGACAAAACCACATGAATCCTCCAAGATGCTTATGAACGGTTTTTGTTTGTATATGTTGGTTGTACAGAACCTCCAACTGAGCGTCGGAACTTTGCTCGTTGGAATGGAGTCATCGGGGTAGAAGAGGGTACAGGTTCCAATGATTCTACTGGTTCGATGCTGGTCAGGTCATTCCTTCTCGTGATCAAACATGGCAACGGAAAATACCACATTTATGTTTTTTTTCCATGAAAATCCTAAAAATAGAATATGTTCACTTGCCATGTGTGACTACCAGAGGGTAGATTCAGCTTCCCTCCTAAGGAGGGTGCAGTTGGTTGTTCCTCTTGTGGCAAAATGTGGATGTCAGGACCAGGAAGAATTGTCACCCGATGAGAAAGCAGCCGCCAGGGAACCCAGCAGCCAGTGAGGCAGACAGACGTCAGACTTGGTCCTGGGGAATGCAATGATAATCCCAACTCAAAGCAGAGAAACGGCTGCAGTAGCTGCAGGTGTTTGTAGGTCTTTGGTACTGAAAGAAGTATATACTGAGGATTCGCAAACTGTGCTCAACCTGTGCCGCAGCCAAGCGAAACCATGCCTGCTCATTCGCGATTTGAATCGTCACCAATGGCTGTGTGTGGAAATGGGTAGTATACGACCAGAATGGAAAATTTCTTGGAAAACTTGGATGATAAGGCAATAGATAGTGTTTATCATCCCTAACCCTAATTTTACCATTGTTAAATAAACCATCAAAATCCGGTTGGTTTATGGCATTGCTTTGTGAAAATTATGATTACATTTTTCGCCAGACCCATCTTGGGTCGTGCATCTTGGCACATCTACGAATTGAGGTCCGAAGATCCAGAAAAGCTGCGAGGAAGAAGGGTTTAGAAAGGAAGGTGCCCAATGTTCGGTTTTTTGACATGGAGATGCCCAAGGCATTCCAAGATTTCCATGGCATTCCAAGATGTAGTTTTGGTGGTTCTGACGGGAAAGATTGCGAGGACAAGTTCTGTATTTCCTTCTGAGAAAGGTTGTTCGTTTTCGCAGTTGAAAGCAAAACTTCATCCAAGTATAGAGTGGGAGCTACTTGTACCACCATTGCTTCTATACACGATACCACGCTCTGATTTTTTCCATACAAAAGTGTCAGATTCATTCTGAGCGGAACAAATAACATAGCAGATATTCTGCGGATGTGTATTCAAATATGGGGATGGGTCAAAATCGTTTATTACATTTTATTACCATATGCTGGGGAATAAACATCCATTAGCCAGCTATTTTCCAGGGTTTTGACTCAGAATCCTAATATAGCATAATATAGCCATTATATCGCCCTTTTTTTTTTTGAATCTGCCATCGATTCTCAACCAATGGTCCCGGCCCCCCGGCTGCTGAATCGACGATAGAAACAGCTGTGGACAGGTGGAAGGTGGTGAAATGTCGTCAGAATCTTGGGACAGGGGAACTGACCTGGTGGGTAGGTCGGGTCACTGGTTCGTATACCGGTAAACTAACATAGATGTGGAAAACCTCAGGAATGATCTACAAGTCGTAGGTTTTCCACATCGATCAGGAGGGTACCCTCTGTTTTTGGAACGTTTGGAGACACTCACTAATGGTGTTTTCATGAGAGCTCTCACCAAAGATCATGGCTTTTGGTGTATGACCATGGCACGCCTGTTCCAACAACTTGAGATTCCTTTTAGATGTATGGAACATCTAATCCCAAAGCCCACAATATGTGGGATCAACAGTTCGTCACCCGACAACTGGATTCTTTATGCTGATTCTTAAAGGTGACCCTTCATCTCTTCCCTCCGCTGGCATCACTGCAAAATCCTGCAGTTCCATGATCGTTTGATCAAAACATCTCCAAAATCCTCCAAATGTCGATGGGGAATTTGCCACAACATGCCACAACCATGTTTGTCAGCAAAACTTGGCTAATCTTTGGCCGATGCTGTTGCATGGCCAAAATTGGACCATGAACGAAATCTGGTCCCAGGTTGAAGGATCGTCGAGATCGTGATCAGAAGCTCCAAGAGAAGAATCAGAAGGTCAAGGCTGAGAAGGCGATCCCAGAGTGTCAGAGTCATTTAAGGGGGATGTGTGCGTTTGTTTTTGTAGGATATTGATAGATATTGGCTATTGGTATCAAATCTAAGCAAGAGACTGGTTTTAATGGCTATAAACATCTATAAAACAATTAGTTTCAGTCCTTTCTTCCATCTAGTGGTGACATACCTGGCGCTTTTATGACCAGTACATCACCATACCTTTCAAGGATCATGCAGTGCTCATAGACATGGACTCAATCATGTCAGCCTCCACCCAGGGCATTGCAGGGTCACTCCGCATGAGCTCATTCAGACCTCTGGCATATGGAGCTGTCTTGGTTCATATCACAAGCAGAGATCCCCCAAGATGCGGGGTGCCAGGTGATAGAAATGGAGCATCACACCTGGGACTCCCAAAAGTTGTCCACCATGAGGTCCAGTGCGGTCAAGCCCATAGGATACTGAGTACTACCGAAAAAAACACAGATACCATATGGGAAGAATGTCAGGGAGTGTCCGGGAATGTCACCAGCACGGTGCATTGAAGCAATCATGATTGGGAGATAATCTTAGTATTTGTATTATTATTATTATTGCTATTATATTATTACTGCACTATTAATATGAGTATTATTAAAGATTTATTACCCTTTTGGCAGCAAGTTCTGTGGTTCCAGCCCCTTCTTAGATACAACAGATCAATCATGAGCATCGAACTGTGACCCCATGGTGTCAAGATGTCTCCGATGGCTTCTGCAGTCACCTGGCAATCGGGGGACCATTGGGAATGGGGATTCGTTGGGACCTTAAGCCAAGCTGGAACCTCATATTGAGGGGATTTTCATGGATTTTCAAGGCCAACTGAACATAGTTTCGGACTCTGGGCTTGGGAATTGCCTTCTTGGCGAGCAGCTGTCAGTTCCACCATTTCTAGATGCCATTTCCACGCTTGAAGCTGCGGATTTCCCAGTGCCTTTGTGAGATGAACTCTGAAAAATGAGAATCTGAAAGGATTTTCTCTCTTCTTTAACCATATTTGCATTGATCTGCATGTGCAAGTAAGCAGCATGTCCCTTTTTCTTGCTAGAAAAACATATGATTAAAACCCCAGGTTGTGATCACCGCAGCTCAACGTCGTCTCCCAAGGCTTACGTTGTTGGCAACACTTGTGCATTGCGAAGGCCTGGAGGGTTCGGATCCAACAATCGGTCAGCTCGGTATGTGTTTTGCACGAGGTCTACTTCAACAGTTCTACCCTTACTGGTGCGAAACGTAGGGAATTTTCGGGAATGATCCCAGTCATCACTAGTAGTCATCCCAGCAACCCCCATTCCATCCATTCCCAACTAAGCATCCAGGTGCGACTGCGGAGTCAACACTGGACTTCGAGGACAGATGGACGTGGAGGATGGCCTTTTTCGAAAAAGAGAAGGGGAAACACTGGCTGATTGGTGGACATTGGTGGTGCTATAAAAAGTTTTAATATAACATAATTAACATATAATTAACATATAATTAACATATAATTAACATATAATTAACATATAATTAACATATAATTAACATATATTAACATATAACATTATAATACATTATATATATATTATACATGTTGTTTTATCTACATCCTTCAAGCATATTTGGGACATTTTGAGACCATGATCCCCAAAGGATGACAGGTATGGCAAGCCACCAATCAGCTCGTGTTTTTAGGCTGTCAATTGAGCAGTCAGAAACTGGCTGGTCAAATTTGTAATTTCGATATTCATATGGAAGAGGGATTAATAGAACACTGCTCAATTGATCAAAATTGGTCAACATGGAAATTGTTTAAAAAATGTGCAATGATTTTCGTACATCCAAAGATGCCCCCTTTCTGCCCGTTTGATCTTTGATGTTTGGGGTGTTTTAGTTGAGACATGGACCATCGACCAGCAATCCTAAAAACCACACCTGCCGTAGGGAACTCAACCCTGCGGCGAGCGCTTGCGGCAAGATGGTCAGTGTGAGGTTCGATGGCAGTGCCGTGTGTGCCATGGATATGAAAAGCGAAGTTCGGTTGGATCAGTTACGACAATTGTCGTGGCATTTATCCTGGAAACCTATCAATCCGGCAACCCTTCAAATTTAGATAGTTTGGGAATTCAGATGAGATTCGGATGTGAAATGATTCAACTACATACAGTTCTTCTTGCGACCCTGAGTTGGTAACCCCCAAACATCACACAGCCGAAGGGGAAATCAATCTAGGTACTGAACCCATCCGTACCATTCCGTACCTATGGTCTTGCTGGTCCCCAAGCCTGAATTCTCACATCTCCAAGATGCATTGGAGCGGGTGGGCCTTCTGCCTGTCATGTTCTTACGGATTGCAGTCAACTCACCAGCAGTTTAGCTCAGTTTCTACCGGTAAATGAACAGTTCGACCCTGCCAGGGGCTGGAAGATGAGTTTCCATAAAAAATGGGTCATTTTCAGGGTCAAAGTGTTAGTTTACCAGAGGGTAAGTGAACTCAAACTCAACACATCTATCTACTACGGTATTTTGCCAGGCAGATCCTGCTGAGTTTTCACCCTCCTTGGGCTGTGAGGTGCGTGTACCTAGTAGGATGCAAACGCAGAAAGATAGGATTATAAGATATTATAAGCAACCTCCAAAAGGATGCTGGAAGTTCCTAAAATCCTACTAAAATAGGATAGTGGATGATAGTGGTAAGTTACTTTCTTTAATTTAAGCATCTTCAAGCTATTTTTTTGGGGGTTACCATACTGTAATTGACATGGATTGACCACCCCAGCTTTTGAGGTCCAGTGGCTACTTAAATAAGACACAACTCGTGTGTGCAAAAAGTGGTGTACAGTACTGATCAAAAGATATAGGCAAAAGCCATGATAAATCATGGCCAAGACATCCCCCCACTTTTGGCTTTGAGGTCTACAGAATCAATTATAATGTATATATATATATATGTATTTGCTTTGGAGTCCCATAGCACCATCCCTGATGGCTGTACCCAGCTGTACCACATGGTATCATTGTTGGGGTTAACTAGGACTGCAGCATCCAATATCATCTAATGTCCATACTATGATTCTGATGGTACTTTTCAGTCCCGAGCGATGGGGGTGAGGGACGGCGCACATCATTCCACATGATGTTTTTGAATGAAGCCATAGTTGTGTGTTTTCCAACACTCATCAGAGGTTGGTTGTACTATCATGAACCTGTTCTTGTCGGTTGCATCCATGACGAAGCTGGTAGACATATTGGCATCCTTTGTATTCATTTGTTATGTTTCAATTTATGCTCTGCTCAACCCACAGATGTGACCCAACTTTCATTTTGGCTTCCCAACGAAGTCATGAGATTGTGAGGTAGCCCCTTGTACGGGCTGGTTGTCGTCCAGTAAACCAACATAGCTATGGAAAATCAACATTTCAATATTTATTCAGTTTACTGGAGAGTATGCAAAACAATGGATGTTTGTTCACAGGGGTTAACGGATTACTCCTACCATCGCCATCATGGAATGGATTGAAAAAGCAAACATATTAGTATGAATTAGTAGGTAGCTATTTAATACCAGTACTGCCATAGATTCTGGTTTTATTCAAAATTAGTATGGTTATGTACCATACATGGGGATACATTTATCAATTATAATGTATATATATATATAATTATAATGTATTTATACCTATTCATAAAATATCAATTAGTGGGATAGCTATTCAAAAACCTCTATTTCATTGGATTGGTTTGAGGGAAAACCTACAGGACACCCCTATATTTTATAGAGTATAAACATGTAAAAAACCATCAACCATCATTAACCATCATCAGTCATGATCAATCATCATCAACCATATTTTTTCCAAAATATAACCATTATGATAATTTTATATAATTAATTAATAACTATCATTTCCCATAATCCACCATGAAAATTATATAATTAATCACTGGTTGGTGGTTTGGAACATTGTTTGTTTTTCCATATATTGGGAATAAACTCATCCCAACTGACGAAGTCATATTTTTCAGAGGGGTAGGTCAACCACCAACCAGATAATTCATCATGATATGGGTCAATACCTATTAATACCACTTTTAAATGAACATCCATTTACCAGCTATTTTGATGTGAACTACAGGGGTACAAGGTTTTGACACACTGCCATATGTATCTCTAGCATTTGCAAATGAAAATAATGAAACACGAATAAACATGAATAAACCAGACATATGTAGGCCATATTATCATGATGAAGCGTTGTTAACCACTGTCAAGCCATTGGTTTCAGCAGGCCAAGGGAGCGGTCCCCTGTGGCAGCCGCTGCTGTTGCCCCAAGGATGCCACCCTTGATGGCGATCGGCGTGTGCTGAGAGTCTTTTTGTTAATGTACAATTAACAAGCAATCTCTTGTCTCTATACATATATATATATATACACATAGTTACATGTAAATGTAGATTATTACTTTATATATGTGGATGTTTATGCTTCTTTAATACATAAGGTACCTCCATTTTTCCGGCCAGGCAAACCGGTGGTTGTCTACAAGGGGTCGAGCAGTAAAACAAGACCATCCCCAAAAAAGTCATGGTATACATCTATATACATCTTACAAACATGATATTTAGTACCATTTCATACCCAAAAAAACATACCCTCTGGTAAACTAACATAACTATGGAAAATCACCATTTTTAATGGGAACATCCACATAAATCCACTATAACTGGCCATTTTCAATAGCTATGTTAGTCATTACCAGAGGGTAATTTGTTGATGGGTCCATTCGAATCGATGATTTTTTCGATGCGGATCACAGGAGAGGCCCTGCTGGAGGTCAACGTCGTCGCAGGACATAGCCATGGTATAGATGGCCCATAGAAATAGATGGTGTACCACAGGTGTACCTATTAAAAATGGTGATTTTCCATGGCTATGTGACAAATAACCAGATGGTATCATTTTTGGAGTGGGGAACATTGCATCATATACATCAAACAAATCATCAATTTGATGAACCCTTGATTTTTTTTTGGGGGGGTTACATGAAAATTATACTCAGATCTCTCGTTTCCCCTGTATTCACCCAAGGAGTCTCGTTGCAGCAAATGTGCAGGTGCGAGAGCCCGGTTCACCCAATGTGATAGTCTGTTTTGCAGGGGGAACCAACGACAATCTTATATGGGGATGGGTAAAAAATTGGGGGGAATAAACATCCATTAACCAGCTATCATAGGGAAACATCCGGGTACCAGGTTTTGACTCATCGCCATATTCAATGTAATCCTGTGCAACCCCACGTTTGGACACCAGCTTCTCCTGGGATCCCTATCGCTGCCAGGCGCCTTTGTACAGTGGCGTGAAACACAAGGTTTTTCTGCGGAACGGATGTTAGCAGGCCACCAGATCAATGCTTGCAGAGATTTGCGGATGGTAAGTGGACATGTTTCGAGTGGATTCCATCCACGTGGCCGTGAAGCAGCTTCCAGCTTTGGATCTTGTACTGGCTTGGGTAGCTCCCTACTCGTTGGCGCCCGGATCTGCCCGGTCAGGTTTGCTGCTAGCACCCCGTTCAGCAATCTTCATCCAGGACGTGGCGACATCATGGCAATTGATAACTGGAAATACACTAATGTAGTCTAGAAGAACGAAACATGTGTGGTATCGGTGTCACTTCGGCACATTGTTGTTTCATATGTAGGGAGCCAGTGTCAGGTTGGATGCCTTCTGCTTTGCAGGATCTTCTGCAAGCATGTGGAAGCACATCGCCTTTTGCTGATCGATCTTGGGTCGGTGTCACCCAGTGAGATGATGGCACCTGCGTCAAAGGGTCATCGCTGAACCAAGTTTCCTGGATGACCAAGCTGGTTTTGAGGCTTGGTTGCTGGCGAGGCTTTTCGCCCCTCAGGCAATGGTAGGACCTGCTGGATATGTGAGAGATGTGGAGAGAGTGTACGGGGGGAAGACTGAATGCCTGAAGCTTTCAATTCTTGAGATTGATCAAAGTGCCGAGGCATGCCAAGACGTAAAAACGAGGATGCAACCGAGGATGCAACGAGTCCCAACAGTTTCAACTTGGGTGTGTCTGAAAATATGCGACCCCAAGATCCATGGGGTTATCATCGATTCCCTGCAAGAATTGTGGGTGAATTTCCCATTTTCAGGTACCACACCCGCATGGAGGTTTCCCAAATGTGGGTCCCCCCAAATCATCCATCAAAAATCAGGATTCACATGGATGTACGGATTTTACCATTGGTACACCATCGAATTTGGTGATTTCCCCATTAGGGAAACACCTGTTTCAACATCCGCCTTACACCGAGCTGCAACCAGTTGACAGAGATGCCACACATCATGGCGTGGGCTGAAGACTCCTTTTGGCACCTTGACTGCACTGGAGATTGGGAGGTAGTACGGAGGAGAGTGGATTGCTACACGAGTTTTATGAGGATGAATGTGGAGTTTAAGTCACGACCTACGATTTTTTTCCATGACAGTAGCATGACTTCTTTGGGATCATACATGCATTATTTAGCAGAATTTGGCCAAAAATAGTTGACGACATCTTCATATGCTTGAAACTTTTCCTAGAATTATGATGATTTACCCTCTGGTAAACTAACATAGCTATTGAAAATTGCCAATAGTTGATTTACCCATTAAAAAATTGTTATTTTCCATAGTTATGTTAGTTTACCAGAGGGTATATTCCTTTCGCTTGTTTTACTAGGCGCCACACAGTCTGCAAACCATGAACCCCCGCAGTCTGCAACCATGGTATTCATCACGAGTCGCATCATGGTCGATCATCAGCCCCTTAAGAAAAATGCCATAAATTTGGTATCCATCCGTATCCCATATTGTTGGATCAAGCCACCTTAGTGCTTTGCAGTTTCAACAACTTTCAGAAATTGTTTCTTCGAGATTCTTGCATAGGCTTACACTATCTACGCTATCCAGTAACCAGTATTTCCAACCATTGACACCAACCATTCCCAACTCACTCAACTCACCAACCAGTCAAGCAACCAAGCATTGAAATTCGTGGATAGAATTAACACCCACCAACCATTGACCAACTCATGTAACCCGCTCAGGTGGGCTTTGGGCCTGGTCCACGCTTTGGTTGGACATCTCTTGGCAGAGGTCACCGGTTTTCGTCGAGCCGTCGGGCCGTCGAGTTATGTCGAGTTACGGGGTGATTCTTCAGTCGTTGTGTGAAACCGCAAGGTTTGTTGGTGATGTTTGAACAAAAAACTATGGACATTTCTGGGATAATCATAATGGATAATGATGTTTGATGTTACATTTTGATGGCTTTTGATGATGTGTTTGGTGGTTGTTGATGGTTGTCGATGCTGTCAATCTTGTCGGTTGTGGATGGTTGCGGATGGTTGTGAATGGTTGTTGCATGTTTGAATGTAATTTATTCATAGATTCGGGCTAACACTGTAGGGTAGTTTGCAAGCACGCAGCTTAACAAGCAGAAGGGTTTGTGGTTATATAGACCCCTTGAAGGCAGAAAACAGGTTGAGAAAAGCTGGTATTGTAGTAAATGAAGCAAAAGTAAAATAAAGACTCTTGGCTTGGCTGTTAGACTCTTTCAAATGAAAAGAACAGATCAAGGTTGTTGCACACTTGAAGCAACACCAGCTTGAACAATGACATGCACAATTTAACTTCATCATTCATCAGTCAGCAACTGATAGTTGCGCTCCCAAAAGCACATTGCGTTTTCATGCTAGGCCAGTTTGCTTCTGCGCCTTTGCATCATTTGCATAGGCCGGATGATGCCGGATGCTTGGGACCAATTCCAAAATGAGAAGGAACAATAATGAAAGACATGGATAGATATGGGACATTTGATCATGAAAATCAAAGGGAAGTGTACGAGCGCTTCTCTAAGCCTACAGAAGGTTTGTGTTCCCCATGAACATTGGCCTTTGAGCACAGCCAAAGTGCAGTGAGATCGTTCCAATGGTTGTATACGTCTCATAGGTATCGGTCAAGATTCAAGAACCCCTATGTTCGGTGTCCTAGTATCCTGCTAAGTATCCAAATCAATTGACCCATCATTCATCATTACCATTTTTTTCTGGTTGAATACTAATCTTGCGTTGCCTAACCCCCCAAGATCGCCAGTGCTGCCCCTCCTCACGGATTGACTCAGAACATCTTTGGTTATCCATGTTTGTTGGTTGAATCCTAAGAAATTGTGGCACAGTAACTCCGCTTTTCCCGTTACAGTAACTCATAGTAACTCCAAATTTTTGCCGGTTTTATTTTATGAGTAATAGAAGAAATCCTCAAAAACCTGGCCATGGGTCTTGCAGGAGTGTTTTGGAGCCAGAGATGATCAAAGAATAGTACCAAATGGGGAGAGACAAAGGGCCTATTCTAACCCCTAAGAATCACATGGTAGCAACCAGCTTATATCCCAGTATCAATCCAATCATCTCGAGTTATCACTCCATAGTACCTCCAGTCTTATCCAGTTATAATTCTACCCTCCGGTAATCAAGCATGGCTGCTGGAAAATCCTCTATTTATATAGATGATTTTCCCAGCTGAAAACCTTTGATCTTCCCAGCTAGAAAGCTCCATTCAGGTCGGGGATTTTCCAGCTAGCCATGTTTCATGAAACCAGACGGTAATTCCAAATTCATGTTCACTATGTCAATCAGTGATCATGGCTTTCTATGATTATATATCCGTTATTAATACCATTATTATCCATTATCAAAATTATAACGACCTCACTGCGACCTCACTATGATCATAGTTAGTAAGGGGAATCATCCCAAAATGGCCTTAATTCAGGTTAGTGAAATATTGTAATTACCCAGCATTATATATATATATATATATTAGCAGGGTTTCAAAGGCTTTCACAATAGAGCCCGTCTTGGACTGGCCTGCGCATACGCATACATAAACGGCTTCAAATACGCAAACAAAACGCATATTCCCGACATATTCAGAAATTGCGGCTACTAGTTGTTTTCTTTATGTTTCTGTTTGCGTTTCTTTTACGTAAGCGATAAAATAAGGCCTTATTTGCCCAAAATAAGGTCTTATTCTTCCCCCGACATAAATAAAACATAAACCATATACACATGTACAAACACAAACGTTACAAAATGTGTTTGCGTTCTCGTTTGCGTTTTGTTTATGTTTTCTATACGTGCGTTCCAAAATAAGGCCTTATTTTGCGTGATTTGCACAAAATAAGGTACTATTTTTCCTCCGACATAAAAAATACATAAATTCGCAAACGTATACATAAGTAAAACATAAACACAACGCAATCCAGTCCCAAAATACGTTAATATGTCACATGTATTTCGCATATGTTTCACATATATTTCACATACGGCTCATATATGTTTTCACGTGCGCTGCACATACGCTTCACATACGCATCACATACGTTCCACCAGCGTAAAAATCTATGTTTCATAAGAGTTTTACATATGTTTTGCATCCGCGGCCACTTAGGATATGTATACGTACCCCCTCGTCAGCTCCTATAGACAGAAACCCTGGAGGCTTTTGGGATTCAGCTAATATATATATATATATAGAATATATACATATATAGTATCATGATGATTGGAAACCTATGTAACATATTATCCAGATTATGACCTGTCATTTATCCATTAGTATCCCGGAATCCCCATTAAATCAGATATATCCTCATTAAACCATGCTATCCATATTGACTATCATCTAGTATTCCCTATTATTCCACGAATCATCTTGTTATCCCATTCTTATCAATTATTCATCCATCATGAACACTCATGAGCCATATTAACCATCATTATCTGTATATTATATATTGATGTTATTCACTGGTTATGAACGGTTGTGAATATCCAACCATATTGTCTATATATTACCAAAGAATATACTAAATATATTATCCATATGATGGTGAGATATTATCCATATTATTCTCCATATGGTCCATATCAATATATTATCATTATCCACACAATATCCTATATTATATAATGGTTATTGTGAATAGAGGTTACTGAATATATACATATATATCATATTAACCATTAATGATTAATTCATGGTTATTGTGAATCAATATGATCCATATATATACATATATATATATATATGAACCATGAATCATCTCCATTGGAGCCATCGCAGGTCCAGGGACCAGATCCCTACGCCGACAAGCCATGACACAGGAGTCGAGTCGAGGCTTTCCTAAAATGGGGGATCTCCATAAAATCATGGGAAGCAATACTAAAAGTAGAAAAATCGTCTATAAGTTTGGATGATTTGGGAGTGTATACTTCCATGGCTTAGGAAACCTCCATTCATGGCTGATTTTTGGCCAAACTTATGGGATACGATTGCAGCTTATAGATGCGCACATGTGGGACATATCATGGAATATCAACAAGCTGCAGGTGGGTTGTTTCAAGCATGTTCACATTTTCTACCCCCCAAATGCGACAATTCTCCACAGCCGGCATATTTGTTGGGTGTTTCCATTGGTGGCAGGAGATTCAGTTGAGCCTTCAAAGCGGCTTAGCATCTCTGGTGTTGGTGGCCGGCACATTGGCATTGCATTTGGCACCGGGAGGTGCGATGGGAGGTGACCAAGGGAATGTTCCTCCTCCTCGCCATGACCATCAAGCACCAACATGGTCAACACATGCCAATACAACTGTAAAGTATAAACCACGAGATCAGTGGGCGAACTCCCCCATGACTATACAACTATTTACCATTGATCATTCACAATTACAAGGACAGCATTCTTCAATGGAGATGTTTTACCATCAGCTAATAATCATGGCGAATGGGATATATCAACATGGCAAATCATATCAGCCACCACCATCAGCCCTGGCTGTTTCTGTGTGGAGCTTTTGGGATCGGATTCATCACAGCTGGTAGGTTCCGTGATGCTGGGATGGGCCGTCAGCCTGCTTTTGGCCTGGCGCTGCTGGGAGGTCCCGAGCTGTTAGTGCAATGGATCAATTGAGGGCATCTAATTATATGTATATCTCTCTCTCTATACATATATATATATATACATAAGATAGCCATGAATACATACATACATTACATTGCATTATTGCATTACATTGCATTACATTGCATTACATTGCATTACATTGCATTACATTGCATTACATTGCATTACATTGCATTACATTGCATTACATTGCATTACATTGCATTACATTGCATTAAATACATACCAACATGCATACCAACCTACATACCAACATACATATTACATACATGCTACATACAATAATACAATAATACAATAATACAATAATACCATAATACCATAGACAATAATACAATAATACAATAATACAATAATACAATAATACAATAATACAACAACATAGCATAACATAACATAACATAGCATAACATAACATAACATTACATTACATTACATTACATACACACATATGTATATATACACGAGTATGTATATACATAATTATACATATATATATACATATATATAAAATAGATGTGAGGACGTATAGTATATTATGTATATATATATGTACACACATATATAATAAATGTAGATACATGCGTAATGTTAGTTTCAGGTTGCATCTGCACTTGGGAGGATCAATGACCCCACTTGGCAAAGATTGTTAAGGAGTCTCCTGCAGAGGATGATGCTGTAGACCATTCAGTT
Organism: Cladocopium goreaui; assembly: GCA_947184155.2. Lineage (NCBI taxonomy): Eukaryota > Dinophyceae > Suessiales > Symbiodiniaceae > Cladocopium > Cladocopium goreaui. The sequence continues at coordinate 193,731 of CAMXCT020006753.1, read as the reverse complement.
TCAACAGCAGAACGAAGATAAGTCTCTCATAACCCCCCCGTGACTTTCAGGCTGTTATTTTGATTTAAGTTGGACATGTGGGTTTTCTGAAGACAGGTGACCCCATTTCATCCACTGGTTCATCATCATCTTCCCACATCTGCCCATATCTTCCCTCTTGAAATGGCTATAAATCTATATAAGAAATAGAAATCTAGGCTTAATCCATGTGAATTCCCCATTTTCAGAGAGATTTCCATGCTGGACATGTTGAAATTTCCACTGTCCCGTCGCCCCGGGGCCAGGCCACGGTGGCTCCGTTCTGGTGGTTTCGTGCACGGCGCATGGGCATGGCAGCGTCTCATTTGTTGGTGGTTCTGGTGACTTGGTGCCGGGATGTTCAGCTCGAAAAAGTGGGAAAACTGGAAGATACTGTATATGGTGGAAACAGCGTCGAACAAAGATCCTGTTGGCACACTTTTCGGCATCTTTTCGAGGGTTGGTATATAGCCAGACACTATCACACGATTAGATGTTTAGTGAAGTGTTTTTGTGGTTGGATGAATTTAAAACATAGCTGGGGAACAACACACCACCAAACGATCATGTAACGTACGAGCTCCTACTGAACCCCCATTTGATGTAATTTGTGGTTTTTGTGGTGAGGTGCGGATGGTTTATGATGGTTTGACACCTCCATTTTGATGCCAGTGATGTGGATTTCAGCATCGAACATGCTGTGTTTTGGGACAAAATCTATTCATAAAAGGAGTATCGAGGAGCCCTGTTTCTTTTTTTAAAGTACCTGAGGCACTGCTGAACCGTTCGAAGAACATCCACTTTGATCTCTTCACTTCATTCATGATGCTTGGACCAGGCCGATTCGGCTGGTGCAAGTTTTGCCGCCATGATCTTTCCATTTGGACAGCAGAAAACGTTTGATGAGTGCTGCCGGCCACTGCTACTTCTGCTGATGACAGTGGTGCTTTGTGGGTTTGTGAGAATTATATTCCATTTCTCATCGTAGCTTCCTCTTTTGTATGTTCGTCTCACTTCTTTCAAACTTGAGTCAGGTGAAATTATAAGTTTGCCTTCAAACCCCATTAAGCCTTCATAAGCCCCGCTTTTTTTTTCATCGCCTGTTTGACACATTCACTAAGTTTGGTTGCATGAACCATTACCCTCTGGTAATTTAACATAGCTATGGAAAATCACCATTTTTAATGGGAAAACTCACTATAAATGGCCATTTTCAATAGCTACGTTAAATTACCAGAGGGTATTTACTTTTTAAACACCACTGGTGCTCGGATAGAAAACTGAGAATGGACCTTCAAGATCGTGGCCAGGAGCCTTTTTGGGCTGCAAGATTGCTTTGGAATTCTTCGTGGGAGAGCGAACGTGCCTAGACTCGACAAAGAACAATGCGGAGAATGTGGGTGGGCAACCATTTGGGCCAGCCGTGGGGGGCCAAGGATTTTGATCCATTTGGTGTTTTCCGAAGTGGATGAAGGTGAGTGACTCTTCCTGAGATCGACACAATGGGTTTGCCCAAATTTGGATTGGAACATGTCATGGAACATACAAAACAAATAGCCTTGCTTGTCATGGTTTATTAGATATATTTCCCATGAAGCATGGCTGTCTTATTGTCTTTTTGTTGATAAATGAACAGCCATTGGATTCTTGGGTACTGGGAGGATTATAGCCTATAGCCACAAACTTAGGTCTTTAGCATCTGGCCTTTTTTTTGGATTATTGCAGGTGTGCCTCAGTTATTCCACGAATAATAGTGGAATCAGCTCAGCTCAGTGAAATCCATTGTGGGATCAACAACAATGGGGTACCCCAAAGTCATCCAAGTCATGGCTGACCATGACGTCGCATTGAAACCTATGGTTTTTGGGTATCCCCATTTTAGGAAACCTCCATATTAAAAACACTTATATAAGTGAAATCCATTGTGGCATCAAAAAAACATATCAATCTGAGGTAAACTACCGATGTGGTAAACCCCATGGTTGAAGAGAATCATCTACACATGGTGGGCTTTCCACCTCTATGTTAGTCAAGGCCTGTCTTTGTGCAACGTTGGCGCTTCCTGGAAAGTTCGGTGGAGCAACTCGCAACGTTAACGCGTCGACAGCTGCGCTTCGCACCCAATGTGCCCTGGCGAAAAATGGATGGCCTATCAGCCATGGGTCAAACCTAAAAATCGGATATAGATGAGGGATTTTTTATTTTCCTATATACTGGGAATTGCCATCTATAATCGGGATACACTCTCTCTTGTTGAAGCAACAGAATCTGATTCGGGTCTGAACATGGGGTATACACCCTATTTATCGCGATACTATCCTCGACCCTCCACTGCCGAGGAAAAAATGGTCGTTCTAAGAAGATAGGTCAAACAAACCAAAAAATGATTCACTTTGTTCCAAACATGTATGTTTCTGGGAAAATCTCAGCACTACGGCCGGGTACACAAACCGTGATGATTTTTGGAACAACCAAAAAAATCCGAAAACTACCTAAAACAACGAGATTTCAGGATTTGCGGGTTTTTGCGTGTTTTTGCGGGTTTTTGCGGGCTTTTTGCGGGTTTTTTGCGGGGTTTTGCGGGTTTTATCCCCAGTCGTTTGATGCGCTGCAAACATTTTTTGGCCTTTGTCTCACCAAACCCAAAAACATGCAATCAAAGTCCTAAAATCCAAGATCTAGGTGTTTTGGGTAAAATCAGCCGATATAGGTCAAATTCCGAAAACACATATTTTTCTAGGATTTGGAGGGTCGAGGATAATAGGCAAAAGAGGTTTCAAACGATGGGATTTAGGGGTACCCAATTTTCGGACAAACCAACAAAAACAGGAATCTACAATTTTGAATGAGGCAATTGCTTGTCATGTAGGATCCACAATAATCAATGAATAAACCATCCAGGACCATCCCTAAACATCAACGATTTGTGTGCTATCACAAATCATCCCAAGCAGGGGTACGCCCAACAATAAGCCACACATGGTGAATTGGGAATGTGGAGATGGTGTGTGGGATTTATCCGTAGACAAAGGTGATCAAAGGGTCCACATGGATTGTATTGGGACACTTTCTACGTAGTGGTTCTTTATTGTAGATTTGTTGGTGGTTTAATGTTGATTTTTATTTTCTTTTTTTACTGGATACACACATGGGATGCTGATCCCCACGTGACCTTCAAGTTTGTCGATGGGATGGGTTGAAGTCAACAACTACACTTTGCATCCCTTTAAGAATTTCACATAGCTACAGTATGGAACATTACATATTCCTTTCTAGGTAAATCATCTAGAAATGGTCCGTTTTCCAGAACTATGTCAAATTACCAAAGGGTACTGTAACTCCCCATCAAATTCCCGTTAAATTTCCATCAGATTCCCACATTAAATCACCATTAAATGTGAATCAACATCCAATTCCCATTAGATTCCCATTAAAATCTCCATTTGTTGATGGTTAATCCTTGAGATGTTCACTGATGATGTCGGTGACCCACCAGTCTCTCAGTTTGTCGCGAAGGTGATTTACATCAGCTCACCAGAGGAACTGACAGGAGAGGCCAGAGAGATACTCGGCAGCAGTTTTCAGGAGTGGGGTAGAATCGGGTAGAAGCAAATTCAAACATGGGGACGGATCGAAACCTATGAATCATAGTTTGGGGGAATAACCATCCATCAACCAGCAATTTTAGGGTGACAATTGTTAGATGATAATTTATGAAACCAAGACCAGTAGTAATTCAGTAGTACCGCACAAGGCGGTGGCGGAAGTTTCAAAAATAGGAAACCTATAGGAGAGGTTGGTTGTTGTGAATCACGGATGGCAGAGCGAAGCCACTGATGGACCGAAAGGTGGTTGAGGTCTCCTCTCTTTCTCTCTTTCTCTCTCTTTCTCTGACTATCTACCTATCTATCAGTCTGACTATCTATCTATCTGTCTGTCTATCTATCTATCTGTCTGTTTGTCTATCTATCTGTCTATCTGCAAGCGTGACAACGAAGCTATTCTGCAAGACTTCCCAGTTTTTGAACTTGACAACATCAAAAACGCAGCAAGTCAGCGAGACTTCCTTAATTTTTGCGCTTGACAACGTCAAAAACGAAGCAATTCTGTTGACAACATCAAAAAACGAAGCAATTCTGCAACACTTCCTTCCAAAATGGAAAGTTGAGTGCAGAGCTGACGGCCTCGTACCACTACGTTTTGCGATTTTTCCAGTCCACCTGTCTAAAGTATTGCGCCTGCCACGGAAAAGTGATACCGGGTCATACGAAGTGCTGCACCTGTCACGCAAAATAATCTTAGCAAACCTAAAGATCTGATGCTCCAAAATGCAACCCCTCTCAGGAAATCAGCGCCCGGACCTCTCTTGTACTGCAGCTGCCACGGAAAATGCATCTTTGCAGATCCTCTTCAAATGTCCCACGCCTGCCATCGTTTTTGGAACGGAAAGGATTGTTGTGAGCGGCAGAATTCACAAGTTTTGGGGAAGAAAAGTTTCATCAGAATAATTTCCTACTGCTTGCCCTCGCAAGAATCGTTTCTGACACATGTCATGGCACCACGTAATTACACTACATCAGTCATCTGCCTACATCTGCCCTACATTCGTCCAATTACACACATCTGTTTCCAACATCTGCCTTCACTTCTCTGCATTGACTGCACAGATTAATCCAGATTAATCATGATTAATCTAGAACCAAAAAACAAAAAGCAAAAACACACACACAAAAAAAAACAATGTTTCCACAACTACTCTGACCTCTAGACTAGTTGCCAAATCTTTGTTTTTTTTGTTTTTTTTTTGGCTCTAGATTAATCATGATTAATCTGGATTAATCCTGATTGATCACTGGCATAACATCATACATCACAACCCTGGCTTTTCGCTTGACTCCGGCTCTTAGTTCGGGCCTGCTTGTCTGCTTCTGTGTCTGTGTCCGGTCTTGCCCTGTCATGTTTGTTCGGTTTCTCGAGGTTTTGGTATTTTCCTGATTAATTAATCTGGATTCGTAACGTCCTACATCATGACTCCGGCTAGTTCCGGCCTTCTTGTCTCCAAATTTGGAAAATCAGATGCTCGGAGACTTGGGCATGGGTTGAGGGCAATTTTGTAGTTCATCTATTCCACCTAGTTTTCTGCAGAAGTTGGCACTGTTCAAAAACAATGCCGCAACAATTGAAACAAAATAAAGCAGACAAAGTGCACTTAGGACATGGGTTCGGCATTTTTTACATACAATCTTCCAATATCTGTGATCCCAAGTCTTATTTTTCAAAGAAGGTGATATTCCTTACAGAAAGTGTTGCCTGACTTTGTGCATTCCCTTTGAAAGATTGTAATATCTTTGAGAAGAGTGCAGTAATGGTCTGAAATGGACCTTCAATGCGTATACAATTTCATAAAAGTATGGCGCCTTCTGCTAACAGATTCCAACAGCATTTCAAATTAAGGTCCACATATATATATATATACATATATATATACATATATATATATATACATATATATATATATATACCATGGTGTTCTTTCGTGATCATGGCATTCTTTGAAGTGAATGTTTATAACATGTATAACTATCTGGAATATATTCCTTCAAGAAAGTGCATCATCTCTTTGAAAAGGGTGCAAGATTTCCTCAGACATCAAAACATAATTCCGAATTTCAAGATGGAATTCTTTTGTGTTTATAGTGTTCCTTTTTATCAAAAGAGTATGATATTCCCTGAAAAAATGTGGAAAGCGTTGTTTTCTTTAAAAGCTACCAGCTCCTTGAGGGAGATGCAACATTCTCTTAAGACAATGGAACTTTATTCCAACATGTGATCCTTTTACATATGCAGCACTCTTTCTGAAATAATATGCCCCTTGGTGCATAAATGATGGAATCACTTGATGAAGAAGAGTGCACAACTCTTTCATATTGAATACAGAAACTAGTTTCTTTAGAGAAAGACCTGATTCTTAAGGAACAGCAAACGAAAACTGAACCTTTTCAACATGAATACTACACGTGTGAAGACAATTATTTTTACTTTTGCAGGAACATGGCTTCTTGAAAAGGATACTAGTCATTTGACGTGATGTTCAAGGACTATAGTGTTGATGCATTGGGCATTGCACTTTTGACATGAATTCTGCATATTAAAGGGATGGTTGTAAATTGAAAAGCATGTTACATATGGCACAGGAATATTGCCTATTTGAAGGGATATCATGTGGAGTAAGATATCGCTTTTTCAGAAACGAATGCTGCATCTTTTAGATTTTAGAGGATTTCTTCGTAATTGTAGGGGTATTGCTTGTTGAAAAAAGCATTGTACCTTTTCAAAGGATAAATGCAATCTAAAGAAACATGCTTCTTTATAAGCTGGGGATACTTCATTGTTTAGAACAGGAATGCACTATCTTAAATTCAAGCTACATATTATAGAAACATGTCTACCCCTAAAATGGAAGGCTGTACAGAAAAAAACACGTTTTATTTTGCAAGGGATACTGGAAGGATTCATGAAACTATTTCAAGGATATTCTATAAGATGCACATATGTTTCAACATACTTATTCCTGAATTGTGTTTATTTACATTTATGATCATTTATGGCTCTTTGACTCTGTATTTACTTAATTGCATTCAATAAGAACAACATATTTCACAAGGAGACTCTTAAACAAGAAATATGATATGACTTTAATAAGATTTTGCATGGGAATTGCATGGAACTAGATGTCCAATAATTTCTGAATAAAAACCTGCCTTTCTTGATTTATGGCAATTTTGAGCACATAGTTGGGTGAAAAGTAGCACATAGTTGGGTGACAGATACAAGTATGTACTTGAAGTGCAACTTGTTCATATCTGGATCAGAAGGATTTGCGAAAGAGAATGCCATTCATTTAAGCAAATTTTCTGCCGCTCAGAACAGTCCCCTCCCTTTTGGAAATGCTACAAAACCCTCACGTTTTGCTCACTTTTGACAAGGTGCACAATCCCTTGCGCCTGCCACGCGAAACGACATCTGAACGCCCAAAAATGGTCCGAATCCCTAGTGTTTTTAACATTTTGACTTCGAAATGTGCTTCGTGCCATAACGGCGTGCATTTTTTCGACATCTCAACTTCCAAAAGTGGTCCGGAGCTGGTGTGATTTCTACATTTTGACTTCGAAATGTGCTTCGCGCCAGAACGGCGTGCACTTTTTCGACATCTCAACTTCCAAAAGTGGTCCGGAGCTGGTGTGATTTCTACATTTTGACTTCGAAATGTGCTTCGCGCCAGAACGGCGTGCACTTTTTCGACATCTCAACTTCCAAAAGGCTCCGAATGGGAGGTGTTTTTAGCTTTTTCACTTTCAAATGTGCTTCGCGCCACAACGGCGTGCACTTTTCCTACATCGCAACTTCCAAAAGTGCTCCGAATGTGAGGTTTTTTTAGCTTTTTCACTTGCAAATGTGCTTCGCACCACAACGGCGTGCAATTTTTCATCTCTCATCCGGCCAGCTGGCTCCGCACCCGCCGCTTTAGGGAGCCTACTTTTCGACCCTCAGGAGCCACAAATCATTGGAAAAACATAGTGTTTCGCGACTTTCCTACCTTTTAGGGCATCTGCATCTTCTTTCTTCTTGGACTTTCTCTTTTGTGATCTTCTTTCTTCTTCTCTTCTCTTACTCTGCCCATCTCTGCTTTTCATCTGTCCATATTGTCGGAAGTTTGACTTCTAAACTTCCTTCGATAATTAAAAATCATATTGACCTTTAAGTTTAAGGCTATGATAATGGTTTCACAATAATTTTGCTAATATTTATTGGCCTCATTATCTAGATGATTATGACCATTGTTTCCACTTATGATTTTTGTATTAAAGTCTTTTCGAATATGTTGCCTATTGGAAGTTGGGATTTACCCCCGTCATGGTTGATCAATATATATATATATATATGTAATATATTTAACATTTACATCGTATATATATATTGTATGATATATATATATAATATAGTATGTTTAAAAATAAATATAGTATATACATAGTATATAGTATATTTATAGTATTTCTCTATATAGTATATACAATATATAGTAAATATATAGTATATATATAGTATATATATAGTATATATATATATAGTATATATATATAGTATATATATATAGACTATATAGTATATATATATAGTATATATATAGTATATATATATAGTATATATATAGTATATATAATATATAAATAGTACATATAGATAGTATAATGTATATATATATATATACAACTTATACACCGTATATTTATTGTATACATATAATAATTTATATATATATATAGTATATACATAGAGTATATATATATAGTATTTTTTTTTAAATAAAAAATAGTTCTTTTAATAGTATTTATATAGTATTTATATAGTATTTATATAGTATCTATATAGTATGTAATGATATTTATAGAGAGATAAATAGATAGATAGATAGATAGATAGATAGACAGATAGATAGATAGACAGATAGACAGGTAGACAGCTAGACAGATAGACAGATGAAAGAGAGAGGGAGATAGATCGATAGATACAGTAGATAGATACATAGAAGATAGATAGATAGGTAGGTAGGTAGATCGTCAGAGAAAGAGAGCGAAAGAGAGGAGACCTCAAGCACCTTTCGGTCCATCAGTGGATTCGCTCCGCCATCCCTGATTCACAACAACCAACCTCTCCTATAGGTTTCCTATTTTTGAAACTTCCGCCACCGCCTTGTGCGGTACTACTGGTATAGTATGTATATATATATATATTGATATTGATATGTATATAATTTCTTTTGAAACTTGCAACTCCAACTGGCAGTATCATAACTTTGGAAGTGCGGAGACTTGGATAGAGGTTTCATGCGAGTTGTGTCACGGCACAGTGATGTACCGGACTACCTGGGGATTTCCAGGTTGATATGATACCACTGCGATGCGCTCATGATACCTTTGCCTTTCAGGGTAGGAATAGGCAGAATTCCACCAGGGTTTTCCAGGGTGTGTGTGTGTGCGTGTGTGCAACATCTGAATAGATGTAAGACTTCTGTTATGCTTCCTTTTCATATAATATATTGCGGGGGTCACCGGGGTCCCTGGGGGATCGGTGACCAACGAAGACACCTCCCCGGGACCCGTGTAAACGTACCCGCAGGACTTCGGTGGTGCACCTGGGCGAATCTAAGTCGCAGCTGGTGGCCACCCTAGTCATATATATATATACATATATATTCATAAAAAAGGTCAGGTCTAGGTTTAGGTTTATGGGATTCAGTTCCCAACGGATCACTCTAATGATCCATTTCTTGTCTAATGTGACTTCCATGGTGGCCCCGGCTTGGTGCCATGGACCATTTGAGGGAACCCTTTTTAGGGTGAATGCTGACTGACCGACTTCCGAATTTACACATTTTAATCTAGTAATTTGTTTAAGTATAGTGAACTCACCACTTTTTTATGACGTCTCGCCGCTCCTGCCGTCCTTGCGAACCCTGGGACAATTTCGATTCTGCTCAAGTGAAGCTGTACGAAACAGCCACAAACTTTCTTATTCCGCCACAGCGACAGAACAACTGCAAGGATCCATGAAAGGTGTCAGGTTCATGCCTGCAGGTGTGGTCTACTTTCTTTTGATGGTATTCTGGTGAGGTTGAACATATCGTGCACCTAATTCGTCTGAACTTGAACAGCTATTTCAGTTCATGTGGCTTGACCGACTTCCGTCCCCTTGAGGGAGCAACGCACGACTCTTTAGGATAGAACTGAATCCCATTAATTGTTGTTTTCTCACTTCTCTTCATCAACTAGTTCCCCATTTGGCCCCTAATTTTCCCCCCTGCCCTTCTGTAATGTGTCGTGGGGTTTAGGTGTGTGCTCTGTGCTGGTGCCCGCCGTGTAGGTTGGTTCTGGAGGTCCGTTTGTTCCCTTCCCCCCCCTGCGCTGTTTTGGCCTTTTGCCCGTCGTTTGTGTCCTCTTTTTTCTCCCTCTTGCCTTTCAGGGTTGACCCGGCTCCGGCCGGGTGTGGGTGTGTGTGTGTGTGTAACATCTGAATAGATGCAAAACTTCTGTTATACTTCCTTTTCATATAATATATTGCGGGGGTCACCGGGGTCCCGGGGCGGTCGGTGACCAACGAAGACACCTCCCCATGACCCGTGTAAACGTACCCGCAAGACTTCGGTGGTGCACCTGGGCGCATCTAAGTCGCAGCTGGTGGCCACCGTGGTCCTATATATATATTTATAAATATAGATATATATATATATATATATATAAGGTCAGGTCTAGGTTTAGGTTTATGGGATTCAGTTCCCAACGGATCACTCTAATGATCCATTTCTTGTCTAGTGCGTGATTAGGGACAGTGGATTACATTGGTGAGATTTGATCAACTCCTTTGCTTGAGACTTGCTACCGAGAACGCATCGCAGATGTGAGGTTCTGGCTACTGGAACATTGGTTTGTCTGAAAATAGGATACCCCTAAGTCCAATGGTTTTTCACCATTTTCCTTTTCCTGGAAGATACACCATTTACAGATGATGTTCCTATCGAAACCTCCATTCATAGTTGATTTCCCAGCTAGCCATGTTTGATGAAACCGCTGTAAACCAGGTACTGTCCCACCATTTAACTCTACAAATTTTGATCATGTTTGATCCATGTTTGGCTTTGAATTTGGACAAGCAGGGGCCAAGATAGATAAACCCGGGTCTCAACATAGGCGTTTAGATTCCGTAGAATTCTGGGGTTTCCATGATCAATGTTTATTTTAATATTGCTGAAACTGATCAACCCCCAAACAACTAGCTTGGATTGTTTGATATGGGTATGCGTCAAAATATGTCAAAATTGGATAACTATGGTCAATACTAAACATGAACAGAATCTGCGTTCCCCTGGACCTCAAATTTCGACCCTGTCCCATATATCCTCCTGTAAACTGACATAGATGTGGAAAACCTACCATGAAAGTAGATAGTTTTCCTAGGAAAACAATGGGTTTTCCACATCTTTTTTTTTGGTTTAGCCTAGGGCCTAGGATACATTAAAATTGACTAGCCACAAGCCTCTGGTGCATCCCCCAGGATCGGCTTAGACTTTGGTGGTTTGTTTCGCGACTGGTTGGCGCAACTGGCCTTAGGCTTGGTTCACTGCGGTGAGTTGGAAAGCTTAAGGTATACCCAACAAATGGCAGATGAACCCGAGTGTGGTAATTTTTTGGAAAGTCATCACCATTTTTTTGGGAAGGTTCAAACGCATGTGATGTTGTGCTTCAGCATCATGAGCCAGCCAATTGTTGGGTGGGAAGACCCTTGGGCATGTCGCTCCCAGGAAGACTTCCCAATTGGCTATTTGTGGGATGGAATGAGATAGCAATGCGCATTGAAACCAGACAACCACCATATGTGTGTCAGCATTTTGACATATTTTGACACTAGAATAGATTTGTTAAACAAAGCATCTAGCTTCTCTTAAGGGTTCCCATCTGTATCCATCCATCACCTTTCCGGATGGTGCTCCCCTTGCCGGATGCGCATCCGTCAGTTCGCAGGCCTGTTTGATGCCGAAAATGGTTTGGTGGAACACAGTTGCTTGGTGCTGCACAAGGTGCGAATGTTCGAAATTTTGGGCACCATTGCTATTTTCTGAGGTAGCTGTAGCTGCTTCAATGAAAAGCAAGTACTATATATCACTATACAATTGTAGAATTATATAATTATATATAATCCATAATAATGCCAACTATACATAACTATACCCTTTCTCATAGATTTGAACTCTCACACGCACTTGGATTTCCGGTGCTCCCGGAAGCTAGACGTCCTGGTTGCATGGATGATGCCTTCCCGTAGGTGATCGGCAGGCTCGAAAATCCTCTTTTGGGGTGTATATAGTTCCAGTTGTAGGTGGTTACATAACCATAGTTATGTGAATTATATCTTTTAACATCCTAAAACATCCTATAACAATATATATATATATAACAATATATATATAACAATATATATATATAACAATATATATATATAACAATATATTTATATAACAATATATATATATATCATACATATATATACATATATAACAATATATATAACTATATATATTATATATATACACATCATACATATATATATATATACACATCATACATATATATATACACATCATACATATAAATATATATATATATATATGGTACCCCGCAAAACCTACCTTCTCATCACTTGTACTGGTAAAGTTCATGAGCCGCCAGCCGCTCGGGAAGAAGGACCTCACCACCATGATGGGCACCATTCAGAGGCAGCTACGGCTTCGTCCTGGAGGTGATGGCGAGTGGACTGCGGATGCTCAGCAGCGCTTGGAAAATTTATTGGCCAACCCGAAAAGGAACGCCGCCACAACCGCGCAGATGGCTATGGAGGATAAGAAGCCATCATCCTCCAGTTCCACATCCGATTCCGATTCATCATCCTCCGACTCTGATGACCCTTCCTCGCCAGATGCTTCTGCAGAGCTCGCACTTACCAAGACCAAGCTCGAGGAGAAGAGCATGGAAGCGAGCAAATGGAAGGAGGAGTTTCAGGGGATCTTCTCGGCATTGCACCACACCTCTTCCGAGCTTGAGAAGGGCAAACACTCAGCAGAAGGAGGTCATCGCGAGGCTTTCTCAAGAGAATGCCGCTTTGCGTCGCCAGCTCCAGCCCGAGAACGCCGTGGATGTCCCTATGGATGAATCTTCGGCTTCTGAATCTTCTGAGCCTGAAATGACATCCGATTGATGCCGTTGAGACAAGGGCATGTGGCAATTAGCAGTGGACATGACAATTCCGAGCAATCAGGCGTTGATGGATTATTGATAGTTAACTGGTTAACTTCGTGTCAAGTAGTACTAGAAATCATTAGGAAGTATTAACAATCAGTGGTTGGTACGTGTCATCAACAGCTACTAAAACATAGCCAGGAAGGGAACATAGCAGCCGGGTAGCGCATCTGCAAGAGCATTTCCCGTGAGCCTGCGCAGGCGTGCTAAAAAGTGCTGTGCGTGTTTGCATCTGGTTGACGTACTGGGACTGCATTTGGAAAGGTAGAACGTTGTCACGGAAGAAACGTAGTGGGGCAACATGTGTCATGTAGCCGGTATAGTTTGTCTGCTGGCATTCAGCAACACCATGCAAACCCATCTCGTCATGCTCTACTTTGTCTCAAACCAGCTTCCCCCGCCGCTCACCGCGTCTGATTGGCCTACCTGCTGCCTCCCACCAACTTCATGGAGCGCCTTCTCGACGCAGCGCTGGCCAAGTATGGTTGCAAGTCTTGCGCGCTGCGCGTCTTGGAGTCTCCGGCTTCTGGCTTGAAAACTGAGGCGATGATTGAAGATCCACTGGATCTATCCTCCTTTGTTTCCAACGTCTGTCGAGAGATCACCTGCATGGCAAGCGTAACCATACTATTTGATGTCCAGATGTCTGTTCCTGAGTTTGCTCCTGTCGATCGGGTTGTGGATGCTGCTCTCCACAATGACATCCAATCCTTGCCTGAACCCATCCGCCCTCCTCGTGACCTACCAGATGGATGTCGCTTGGGCCTGGTGGTTCGCAACATGGCAGATGGAACGCTGCAAGCCTTGAAGATTCTCCACTTTCCTGAGAGGATCCATGTCAAAGATGCCGCGGGATATTGTGCAGGTACTCCTTATGCCCTTGTCCATCGACCAGGCCCTTGGGCATTGAAGAAGGCGTTGTGCTCCTTGATTGGCCGGCTGCCAGGCTTTCACGTGTCTTGGTATGCGCTTGACAATGTGGTCAACAAACCTGCACCACCTCGACGATCGCAATCTTCCCAATGGGCCCCTCCAGACGATGAACTCTTGGCAGGCATCCGGTACATCAATGACTATGCCCCGGAGACTCCCAGAACCAACAATATTATTGGGTTCTATGCCAGATTAAGGATGACTCCGGCTCCCCTACCAGCGGATGGCCTGAGGCCAAGGTTCGCATCATGGCCCAGAACAAAGCCAAGGGGATGGCGGGCGCGCAGCTAGAGACTCACTTCCCCGTCCACACGTAGTCGCTGAAGCCATTCCTTGCTGAGAGCCTGATGCCTTTCCTCTACCCGCTGTTCATGAACTTCGCCTTCATGTTCTTGGGGTGGCCGGGGGTGGGAAAAACGCCTGCTATCATCATAATGATGTTGGCTATGGGGCGTTTTCACGCCTCGCGCTTGGACCTTCCTGCACCTCCAGGGTGGCGGCGGGCCAAGTCGCTGGACAATTTCCGGCACAGGGTCGGCAACATCCATGAAGGAGTGTTCCTGCATGACCCTAGCCGGGAAAAAATCGATTTGGCAAATTTGAAATCTTTTGTCACAACGGAAGAGAACCAAACTTGTCATGGCCGCTACAATGATGTGAAGCTGGCAAAGAATTGCTGTCGAGCAAATGCAGCAAATGACATCCAGGAAGAGGATGAGCCCAAGGATGACAGCAGCAGGATGTCCATCACAATGGAAGAGTTCTTGACGCTGCTGCGTCGTACTTTCCCAGGCGACAAGCCGGCAGACATTCACGCCGTGCTCAAAAGAACCGTTGTGTTTGTCTTCTGCAAATAGGCCCTATATCTTCGACTTCCCAGCCGGAATGATGATGCCCCCGTGCACCGGGTCCAAATAGAGGATATTCACAAAGATTTGCTCGCCCCTCATGATAAATTGTCCTATGGCAAGTACAAAATGGAGACACAGCGAAGCCGGTCGGTTTTTATGAAGATGCCATCTTGAAGGAACAGGATATGGTGTCCAAGAGCATGACCAAGCACAGGGAGATTGAATCCGCGCAGGCATATGTGGCCAGTCAATGAGAAGATCTACGATCTCTTGCTGCGCAAGCAGCCCATCCCTGCAAAGGCTTGGTTGCCATCGTCACCAGAGCCTGAGAGTTCTGAGAGGGTAGCTCCCATTTACAAGGATCCCTTGCCTAGTACCGTCCCAAGGCGATTGGGAAAGTTCGTCTATCCACCAAAAAGAAACGCTTGCGGGGCAAAACCTCGGATGATGGCCCCGACTCATCTTCAATGCCTTCAGCTGCTGTCGTCTCGCCCCTCGAAGCTCTTGCTCACGATGCTGAAGCAGACTTGCTTGCAAGGGAAGCTGCTGATGTTCCTGTTCAGGATGATTTCGCTGCTGATGAAGAGGCGGCTGCGTTCATGAGCTCTTAGATCCTCTCAGGCATCGCTGCTCGAGAAATTGTCTCTTTATCTCCACACAATGCTTCGGGAATTGTGTGTGTATAGGTGGCAACTTGAAGTTTCCTGCGAAGCAAAAAAAGTGTTGCGCATGCCGGCACGCATGGTGTTGCAACTCTTCTTTGCTGATTGCTGTGTGACTTCCCGGTTGGGTGGACATCCTTCTATCATCCTTGGGCTCATCCTCTTCCTAGATGCCATTTGTTGCATATGCTCGACAGCAGTTCTCTGCCAGCTTTACATCATGTTAGCGGCCAGGACAAGTTTGTTTCTCGTCCGTTGTGACAAAGGACTTCATTCCATATAGCTTTTGGGTTCACAGTCTAGATTCTTTGCATCTGCACCATGGCTCCGCAGCGCGGCGCTTTCAACCGTTTTCCCGATTCCAAAAAGGGCAAAGGGAGGTCTGTCTTGAAGAGGCCTGCCAAGGCCAAGACCAGTGCGTGGAAGAAGGTGCCGTATGTGCGCGCCAAGGATGCTGTTCAAGAGCAACGTATGGACCGAGCAGCCTGGAAGCGCAAGTTGACAGACTTTCTGCAAGCCAGTGACTCTCAAGTGGTCAAACTACTTCGACAAGATGGGCTGCTACAAGATTGGACAGGCAAGATATGCCCTCGATGTGAAAAGGGTACATTGTCAAAGCTTCAACCCAATGGTGGCCACGGGATGCCCCCCAGTTGGTGCACGGATGCCCTCCGCAAGTTTGGTCCCTTGGCCGAGCGTCTGGAGTGCTAAGGGATGCTAAGTTAACTTGGTTCGTGCAACAGCACAAATTTGGATGATGACTACATTGTACCACTTATACCGGACATACCGGACACCCCATATTTGGATAGTTATACACTTGGAAGATAATTGCCGACTACTGGAGCCATATTTCTAGGACAGGTGGCTCTGACCACCCATATTTTAGCTGGTTCCGTAAGAGGTGATGGATTGCCGTTTGCTTCCAAGATTCTCCCCAATACTGCATCTACATCACCAGCTATCATCTATGACCGATGTCCTTGCGACACAGCATCAACCGCAGCCGCCCTGAAGAACCCAAGCTCGCACACCCGTGCCTCCACTCCGCGCCAAGTAAAAATGGTGGGACCGGTCCAGAGCCTCGTGTACGGCCTCAAGGTGCGCAAGAACAGCAACACAGGGGAGGTGCGCCAGGCCCTGTACCAACTCGGCTACTCGAGGACTCGCACGAGCCAGTTGCTCGCAGAATGCAGCCAGTTCCCTCCGAGGAACGCTGACCAACGCGAGCGGCAGACCTTCGAGGACCAACCGGAGTGCATTCATGATGACTCAGATATAGAATTAACTAGCACGAATGATGCACCATCAATTATCTTGATTCTATCACAGATTGCTGGAGCAAGTAGGTTGATCACCGATGGCCCGATGCATCTCCTCGAAAACAACGACTTGAGAACAGAGTTTATGAGGTCTAAAAAGATAACAATATCTAATGTTTATAAAAAAGACATGATATAACGATCGGCCATTCAGGATTGAGACATCTCTTAGTGCAGAAAGATCAATGGATGCAATAAAGAAGGAAAAAATCGAACGAAGAGGTTACACACCTACAGTAGATCCACTGTTTATGTAAATATCAACATACATACATATATATATATTTATTTATTTATATGTGTATGCCTCTACGATCTAGCTATGCCTATCTGTATAAATCTAGACCCCTTAAATTGGACCCACCCTGATCTGATTCACATCGAAGGAGATGGTTGTCGGCACGGTGCTGGAGCTTCAGCGCCTGCGGCGAGTCAAGAAGCTGCTGTCAGCAGCCGCTCGCCAAGCCCTCGCTTTGCGGAGGGACCGCCAACGCCGGCAAGGAGGATTGCCCAGCACGTAAGGGCACTCCTGGGTCGGGTGAGGCAGCTGGACCAAGCTGACCAAGCCTGAGGCCGGGGAGTGTGGCTGGGGCCCGGAATGCGCACGAGCACTCACTTAATTTTTCGCAAAGGGCAACTTTCCATCTTCCATGTAACGATATTTCAAACCGTTAAAATTATAAGCATTGGTGTGCAACTTCAAGACTTGGCATTCGAAATTCCTATTTGGCAAGACTAGTTGTATATATTAAAAGCCCGGTCTTTACATCCTGGACACCCCGAAAACATTGACTGTACACCATGATATAGATCGAAGGATGTAGTGGCCATTCCACTTCGCTAAAGATTGCGACATCCCCAATTCCCATCCACTGGCCTCTTCACACGGCACATTCCCGCACGGTTTCCCCCGTCAGGAGAAGAAAAGGGCCGAGACTGAGCACTGAGGACGGCTTTGGGAACCGACGTGGGGTCTCTGGGTCTATCCGCATAGTATCTGTATGTGTGTGTATGTGTGTGTATGAGGTATGAGTGCATCTCCGTGTATGTGCACCCGTAGGATCATCGATATATTTGACATTCTGTGTCTTTTATTGCTCCGTCTGTTTACGTAAATTGAAATCTGATTATGTATGATATATATATATATAAAATAGAGAAAGAAACCAATAAGTTCTTCAAAGGTCTTAAAACATAGTATATATATATATGCATATGCATGTATGTATATCAACCGATCTGATACTACCAGCCCACAAATCAGAATTCCGCTACCTCAGCACCATCATGGCACGACGTAGACCTCAGAAATCACGAAAGAGCCCCCATCGCTATACAATCCCAGAGAAGATGTGTGATATTATACTATGCACCGATCCAAAGATGATGAAGATATAGAGAGAGAGAGAGAGAGAGCGGCGAGAGAATGAGAATGCGTCCTTACATGAATGCACGCATATAAACATCTTGTAATGATACCGGACGACGGAAATTTTCCAAAAGAAAGTCGAATGACCATATCGCCCTGCCAACGCGCCCCGCCGCAGGAAGACCGCAGTACAGAAGTCGCCGCGCAGGCCCCCCTCCCACCGGACGAGCACAAAGCCGTCCGGTGGGAGGGGGGTGACAGGCGCAAAAACACCAAGAGCAAGGCAGCGGCAGGAACAGAGAAAAAAGACGATGTTGGGCGAATGTGGGTGTCCCCCATGAAGAGAAAGTCGATGTTGTTCATCCCCTGCAACAAACTGTTCTGATAAGAGGGCGAATTTTTATCTCCCGAATGCAACCAGCTTGATGGCTGGATGCCGACGGTGATGGGGGGGATGGTGAATGTGTCTCCATGCGTCAATCAGACATGTCATCAGCCTTTTATTTATCTGCTAATCTAGAACAATGGTACCCCCATTTTTGCCTGAATTTCTCCACCCCTGGTAAAGCGATTGTATTTAACGTATGTTTAAATGAGGTGGATCCCGTATGTTCAAATGGCCGGGGCGGGCCAAGGAGAACATTTCCCGAGGTAGTATGAAATACCTGGAATAATCATCCCAAAACCACCGTCATATTTTTCAGCGGGGTAGGGCTCGACCACCCAGCTAGTAGATTCCCACTTGATGGCCGACTGAGAGCCCAGGAACTGGTTGGACCTCACCGTGGTTCTCTTCTCCTTCATGGAACTGCTGGCGGCTTCAATCCCGGGCAGTTCCACAGGGACTTGGACCGTTTTCGAATGCATATAACATATAGCTATATATAGCTTATATATATATACATACACTTTTTTTATTATATATATATGTAATCATGTATATATATATGCGGAGACATGCTCCAAAGAGATCCCAGTCCACATTGCCGGATCCTTTGTTTGGCCTGAATCCGGCAGTATGTCAGTGCTTCTGGCATCCTTAGGTAGCAAGATTTGCAAGACCTGTGGCCTGCATTGCAAAGACTGTCAAGGGCATCTGGGGTCCGAAGTCTCAGCCCGGGCTAGGGCTAGGGCCTGGCCCGAGGTTAAGTCACGGAGGGTACCCGGGTACCCCAATAGCTGGATGGTTTATGGTGGAAAATCAGGGGGGGGTTCCATAAATGGGGGTACCCCCAAATGATGGTTTATAATGGAAAATACCATTAAAATTGATGATTTAGGGGTACCCCTATTTTTGAAATCCCCCAAATCATTTCAACGTTTGATATGTTGGGGATGATCATAATCCATGAAGCTATGGCCATTTATAACCAGTTATAACTGGTTATAAATGGGATTATACATTCCATAAATTGGGTTACAAGTATTTGTAACTGATGCACGGCCACAACTATGGGTTTCTGATAATTAAACTCGGGTTTATATCTCATTCGTGAGTCTCAACCCCCCTTATGTTTCGAATTTTTGATCCGTTGTGAAGATAAAGTTGATATTATTACCCCCGTCAAAATTCGTTATAAAGCGTGGCGAATTTGGATCCCTCATGAAAATAAATTCGATGTCGGCGCCCCCCCCCTTAACAAAATGGTCATAGGAAGTAGCGAATTTTGATAACTCATGAGTATGAAGTTGCTGGAGGGCTCAATCAAGCCCAGATAAATTCCCATCGGGGTCTATTATTGGCATCAGATCCTTTTTTTTCTAGATAGAGTAGATATGAGAGGTCGTTTTGTTTTTTATCATCTGACCGTCCGTGGGGGGAGCGAAGCGCTCCGGGTGCGGAAGTTTCCAAGAAGGCACATCCCCACGGGCGGTAGATGCAGACATGCTAGATATAGACGCATTATGAATACACACGATAGATTTTTATATGGTAAGGGAGAAACGGTGAGGAGCGAAAGGGGTCTTCGCAAAGAGCATATAAGCACACTGCCGTTTCTCCCAAAAGATATACATGGGAAAAAAATCAGTCAAAAAGCAAAAAGACAAGCAAAAGCGTAGATAAGGCCCCAAAAATAGAACCACCCAAAATAGAAGATATCTAACTGGAATGAAACATTATGATTACATAATGTAATTATATAATGATTACCTTGCCTGGCGTCGCCGTTTATATTATTCTGCTTTTAGCTAGGCGCGCCTCCCTTGGTAATCATTCATTATTCCCATTTTTCAAAGGGGCAATGTGGAAGGAACAGTGCTTGGTGAGAAAAAAATCAGCCTGCTATCCTTTGACCTTTTTTTTTGCATGCGTGGAAAATGAAGAAAAGAAAAAGAAAGAACCGCGGAATCTCGAAGCCTTCAAAATTGGAATCTTTCGCCAACCACACCGTGCACCGCCCATAAAAACTACTCACGGAACCGTCAGGCTCTTGCAGCCCTGGTAACCACAGCTTCAGCAAACTGGAACCTTAAGGTCACAGCCTTAAAGCCGTATATATACATTAGACATCGTTGCAATCGCAAGGGCTGCCAGTCGTACATCAATCCTCATCACCTACATCCCATTTTCGTAGACGGAAGAGGTAGTAGCCACACACCTTTGCAGACCCAGTCCGCCTTGCTCTTCTTGCTGCTCAATCGAGTCTCGCACCCTGCCATCCATTGCATTCTTGCTCTCAACCACAAAGCCATCGAAGATATGGGGAAGCGGCTGAATCATCTTCGCAAGGGCTGGGTTGAAGAGAAGGAGCGATCAATTGTGTTTGGAAACGGCAGGGATGGACAGATGTGGAGGCAGATGAGGCCACTTTCACCAACACCGACCTGAAGGACTTGGCCGACAATCCCGGGCAACCCATGATCTGGGAACAATGGTGCGGCATTGTGCAGCGGGGTTCTCCACACACGCTTCTTTTGAAAAGATTGACTCCCCAAACGTCTGCTCAGAGAGCGCCTGGTCCAGGTGCAATCCGGAAGGTGGAGTGGCGTCCGCTATATATAGCCACCAAGCACCTCCAAGATCGTGCCATCGTCCTGCACACTGACTCCGCCAAGTCTTCCAAGGTCAAGGTGAGTGGTGTCCTTCATGATCAGGTATGTCATTGCAAGAAGCGTGTGAAGGTCAAAGGCAAGTGGGTGTGGAGAAAGCCTACGTATGTGAAAATTTTCCACCCATAAGGACCCAAAGACTGGTCGCAAATTCAAAACCAAAGGCGGTACCCAGATTATTGACCGTACCTGGCACTTCCTCAAAGAACGGACGCAATTGAACCAGCATTGCCAGGTAGGGAGTCCTCTTTTGCGGTTGAAAATCCGCAGTGCAGAGTATGAGTACTGGCACAGGAACTGCGATCTGTGGGCTGCATCTGGCATTTTGTGTGCTTGGCACTTTGCCAAGTGAATTGTCTGACTGCTGCGGGGAACAAAAGCAGTGAAAAAAACGCGTCTTGAACAGTCTTGGTCTCATAACATCTCATAACCTCCTTTCCTTGCAAAACCATCAGATTGCGTCTGTCTCCTCTGCTCTGGCGCAGAACAAAATCACACGGAGTGATAATAGTAAGCAGGCAAAGGTAGGTTTTGGGGGCGCTAGCATATATATATATATATATCATATAATATATATATACATATCTATCATATATATATATATATCATATATATATATATTTATATCATATATGATATGTATATATATATATACATATCTATCATATATATATATCATATACATATACATATCTCATATATATATATATTTATATATCATGCATACATATATATATAAATCATATATATATATATACACAGATCATATATATATATAATATACATATATATGTAAATCATATACATTTAGAAACACATATATTTCATTTACATATATATTTATCTATATATATATATGTCATATATATATATGATATATATATATCATACACATATATCATATATATTTCATATATATATTTCATATATATATTTCATATGTATATATATCATATATATATATATCATATATATCATATTTATATATATTTAAATGGGACTAGAGATTCCCATGATTATACCCATCAAAAATCACCCCAAGAGCAGCACCCCGAAGTAGTCAGGCGCGATAAGAATGACTGATCCCCTGAGGTTGTGTTGATGGCACCTGCTATGCCCGCCTGAAGCCTGGAGGAGATTTGAAGCGCCTGGAGGTCGCGTTGGTCTGGTACCATGGGCATGTCCCATCCTTTCAGGAAAAACGATGATAATCAAGCACGGGGATATAATGAATGATTATGGCCCCAATGACTAGGACTATTTTGCAATGCGTGGCTCAGCTGAGCCGACCAGATCAATGGGATTGGGATTCACGGTTGTTGGAAACGCCAGGTTTTTCTGGTGAGCTCGCAATTTTAAGGGGTTAGGTTTAAGATATCCCCATACATATCCCAATAGAGATCCCAATGTACAAACTGTGTATAAGATAAACTGATCACCATTAATGTTGCACTACATATATGTTTACAGTATATACATATGCAAACAGTTTATACATATGCACTTATATGCATATATACATTATATTTGTATATATATGTATATATACATACATACATGTACCAGTGCAGGTTCCCATTCTTTCCCGATTGTATCCCCATATAAATACATATACACCCTGTGCGTTTAATATAAAACAATTTCAAAGCAGGGTCCCAAATATGATTTCACAACTACATCCAGCCTTTGTTGGGTATGTATATATATATATACACATGTACACACGTGTACATGTATACATGTATATACATGTATATGTATATACATACACATACAAACATATATATATATATACACATATATAGATATAGATATAATTTGTTGTTCTCCAACACTCAATTGTCATTTTCGTTGGGCCTCGGTATGACTTTCTCGTCCTTGAAACGCAGGCCATGGGCAAAGTCCTGGGTTTGGCGCTACGAGACCAACAGCCACTGGGAGTTGAGCCTTGGAACATGTCCTGAAACAATTTCCTTAAAAAATGGCAGGAGGATCCGAAAGTTTTTGCTTGCAAGTTTCAAATGTCCCAACAAACTGGGCTTAACTAGGATTCAAATTCACCAAACATATCCAAAAATGGTTCGACATCTCTCATTGTGGCTTTCAGGTTTGACCAACAGATCGAGGGTAAACCGCCATCAGTTGGAGATATGTTCATGTAAATATATAGTATTATATATTTATATTATATATATTCTCCAATATGATTGGATTGGTTTGTGGAGTCTTTTTTTTGCCATATCTATTGATCATGACCACCAATGATGGATTGGTTGGCATGGTGGCCCAGCAGCTGAACCAGTTAGTTTGTGGATGATACCACCTGGATTGATAAACATTGTTATCTAACCATAGCTGACATTAAATGAATATATACAACCCGTTGCAATCAATTCATAGCTTAATCATGGTTAATCTGACTATAACATACTATAACTGACTATAACTGACTACAACTGACTACAACTGACTATCAGTCATGGTTTAATCATGGTTATATAAGCCGTTCTTAACCGCTTCATATTGGAGGCCCGCCCACGGGGAAAAGGGGGGCATCTCATGGCTGCCAGGAAATCTGTCCACCTTTGGCACACCTTTTGACCCATCCCACACTTCCGCGAGCCTTGCAGCACATCCGGGAGAGCAGCTTGGCTGCCAGGGCCAGGTTTTTCAAGTTTGTGAAGCAACAAACAGATGTGATTTGGCAATGAGGTTTATATGTGGTTTTAAACCAACTAAAAGGATTTTGGCCAACTCATTGAGCTTACTTCTTTTGACCAGATGGTGACCGCTAGAGTCCAGCCTGTAGCGTGAATCATGGATGATGAACGGATAGCTATGTGAGTAGACATTGATAGACGGATGAATAAAGCCGGAACGACGTCCGAAGGAGGGGCTGCACTAGCATAGAGATAAGCTGCAGGAATTAAGGGCCACGTCCAAGTGGAATGATTCAGCGTGGGTTTTCCACAAAAAAATGGCAAAATTGGCCCTTAGAGCTGAACTTGTCATTCTCTTGGATCGGTGTTTGGCACCAGTTCGAATCTTGTAGATTGCCATGTTCTAGTTATTTCTTGGGCTTAAAGAGTGTCTTAAAATAGAGTTTTTCAACGTCCACCCAGAATTTGGAACGCTTAACTCCCCACAAATGGGTCACAAGCATGGTTATTAGACAGTCACCAACTGGGATGCATATGCCCCTAATGGACGGTACCCTATTGGGATTAGCTGCACTACTCTCATCCTCCAGCTCTGTGGTGCCGCAACTGCCAACCAGCACATGTTACAATGTTGTTTCATCTTTGATCGCAATATGATCACGGTTCCAGCTTGAGATAGTATTCCATCGCTTATCATTATTTTTCAAGACAGAACACATCATTAAACAATACACCATAAAAATCCATAAAACGTAAAACGTATAACAAGTACTATGTTACCTTCCACTAATCAAACGTGGCAATTGGAACTTCCCCTCAAAAAATGGGGGGTTTCTAGATGGGAAAATCATCGATAAATCCAGGATTTTCCATTGTCCTGTTTGATTGCCAGAGGGTAAATTCCCCTTAAATCCCACTTAAATCCAGTAAATCCAATTAAAATCCAGTAAATCCTCATGAATTTCCCCATGAAACCATCATCATTTGTCTATAATTCCCCAGCAAATCAACGGTGGATGAACCGTTGCCTCCGAGGTCTTCCCGTCCCCCTGGGCCAACCATCAGTTCCTCCCATGGACGCCGAGCCCAGCGACGGCCTTCCGACGTCTCCATCCGTGTCAGGCAACGGCTCCTGGTAGGGGGGAAATTGAAGCAACAAAAACAGGGATGTTTTACCATTAAAATATGCTGTTCAACCATGTTTAACCCAGCGAAACACGTTTTACCATGTTTTACCATCAAACTCCACGTTTGCCCGCATCTGATCCCGCATGTCCTTCGACATGCTCAAGTCCCTGCGTGGGGCTAGCAATTCTTACTTTCCAAAACCTAAAACCCCAAAACCCTAAAAGCCTAAAAACCTAAACCCTAAATCCTAAAAACCTAAAGTCACAATCGCTGCGTATAGCCAGTGTTTTCATTCATCCTCTTGTGACGAGTATATGATATTGTTTGTGTGTGTTCTTGGGGTGTGGGCGAACGTGGGGTTTAACTGGGGGTTGAAGTTTGGAGGGAACATGTTTAACCATAAACATATCATATGATGTTTATTTTAACCCAGCCAAACATGGCGTTTAAAACCGTTTAACCAAAAAAAATATGATGTTACCCAGCAATACATTGGGAATTTACCGCCAAAATCCGAGGGTTTGCTCAACATGTTTGTTGGATGGGTTGAAGTAACAACCAGCCTAAAGTTTGCACATTTTACATACCCACATGACATCGCACAATGTTGATATTGAGTCAGGTTGCAGGTTGTACCGGTTGAATTCCGGTTGCAGCTACGGGAGTGCAAAAAAAGTCTTACCAGATCCCAAGGCCACCAGACGACAGATGTTTTACGGCTCCACAGGTGGTGAGGAATTGCGGCGTTTGGGCTTCTGTGCTGAATGGCTGCGCTATGTCAGCCAGGAGATGGGAAGCCACCGGGATGCAGCAAATTCTGTCCCTGGTCGCAATTGAGAGAAGCTTGTGAAAGATGTGCGAAATCCATTGATGATGCATAGACCACCCTATCTTACTCTACTAATTCTTCTTCTATGCTAACAGCAGAACTTGGCCTACAAAATATGCCACGAGGTGATTCTTTCAATCATCTTTTCCATGTCCAATAGATAGTGGCGAGGGTTTGTTGGTATTTTTTGGTTGCGTTTGATGCTGAACAGTTCGCCTAAGCTTGGCAGCCCTGTCTTTCAATGCCCTGAAAGCAGTCAACAGCAAGGGCCGAAACACAGGAAAGCTTCGCAACATTTCCAACCCGATTTGACGCTGCGCAAATGTCACTCCAAAGCATCCATTCAATACAAAAGCAAATGTGTGCGTATTTTATACATATATATATAATATTTACACTGTACAAGCAACAACACACATACTGTAAATATATATGTATGTATGTATATGTATATACATATATGCATATCACATACATAGATAGTTCGAAATTATATGGATCGTTACCGCAGGAGGAATACGACTTCTGGCGTCGTGCAGCCCACGGTGCAGCGCCGCTGGATGCGGTGGATTACCAAGGACCACGTAGCGCTGAAGGTGGGGCTATGCCAACCTGTCACCAGCGTCAACTTTGAGGCAGAAACTTACATTTAGATACATTTAGAATCATTTATTGTAGATATTTCCAGTAGCAGCAGTAGGTGACACGGGGGTTCTTTGGAAATCGCCGATACCCCTTTTACTGGCCAAAGCTTACTGAGGAACATGATATATCACTGGATTAAACATGATTAACCACTGGATTCGGGGCGCAGTTGCCAGGCCTAAGGGAACACATGGAACGGAAGGCCTTGAGCTCGCTGGTGCTGGACGTGTCACCTGGTGGATTGTTACCTTGTTGAACATGGGAATGGCTTTGAGCCGCGAAAATCCAGGGATGACAGGTTTGCAGGTTTCATAGGTACAGGGTTTAGACATGCGTCTGGCTCAAAAGAAATTTGCACCCCTAATTAGATGATTTGGTATGCAAAATGACTATTTCTCAAGGGCCACCGGAACCATTGGGAACCCCATCTTTCAACAGCAGCCAAGACGGCAAAGAAATGTCCACGAGCTCAGAGCCCTATATAATCAACAACACGATTCAAATCACTGTCATGTATATGCCATTGATCAATCGTCACGATCAGTTCTCATGATCACTGTCATGATCATTATCGCTACCAGTACGAATGTCATCTTGACAATGATGAGACCAATGAGAATGCACGTCATAAAGAACATTGAAAAAGAATCATACAGATTAGTTGACATTATTGTCGTCGTCGTCGTCGTCGTCGTCGTTGTCATCATCATCATCATCATCACCATCATCATCATCATCATCTCTATCTCTATGTTTTTCAATGATTGGCACCTGCATGTAAATGGCAATCATCATTAGCATCCATTTTCAACAATGATGGACACATTACTGCACAATTATGATTATGATCATCAACGTAATCATCTAATTGAAAACAGACGTGATATTTTTCCTAAGACTCTATCATGATTAATACTGATGGACATATATCATGATTGATACCTCAAAAGTGTTCATCCATCGAGGTCTACTGAGTTAGAACATCTTTGGCGTGGCCTTCGCTCAGTGCCCAACGTGTCTTTGCCGTCCTTGGAGCGTGAAGTGAAACGAGGTGGGAAACTTTGGAGCTGGGGTTGCCACGACTGTGGCGAACATTACAGAAAAGCTGGAGGTTTTACCAACAAAATCAACAAAACTGTGGAGAATAGATCCACCAATATTTATATAATTATACATCTATATAGCTAGCATCCTGAAATTCAACATTGTAACATGAAACCAAACCACCAAAATGGCACTGGCGCGCGATGACTTTTCTGGTGGAAATGGCCAATGGTTTGGGCGACCGTTGTGAAATACCAATGGGTAGTTCTGTACCCCTTTCATAGAAGCAAAACATGGGCATGTGCCCAGCAATAGTTGTCAAAATCGAACCTACTTAGAAGGAGAGTGATATGTAAACCATATATACCATGCAGCAGACCACGTAGAATTGAGAACATATGCATATCTCATATCTCTATAAATCAATATCGTGTATATTTCTGATATCTGTTTGATACCAGTGCAGTATCCGTGCAGCTACAACTGGCGCCAGTTGGATAGGATGAGGATTGCACCTATATTTGGTTGAGACGGTTGTAGCTCTCAGAATCAGGTCTTTCAATTTCGAATAATTTCGACATTTAATTCAGATTACCCAGAAGTGAACGGAAAAATGGAAAAGGCACATAAAATTCATGGGAGTGGTATGTAGTACTCAAATTGGGTACTTCAAGTATGTCGAGCTTGGTTGGGTTTGGGTCAAAAATAAAACATACTGCCTAAATTGGAATATATATATATATTATATAAATATATATTATGTATAATAACTAATATGGGGTTCTTTATAGATATGGGAAACCAACCTCTTTTGTCTCCGCAGGGCTGGAAGATGCAGAGGAGGAGAGACCCAGCAAACGGCGACGTTTGGAAAGGAGCTGCGTTCACCTCTGACCCAGCTGCTTTAAGTGGCTTCCAACCTCATCCACTCATAGTCAGCCCTAAGCATATATGTACCTCTATACACGCGTATATATATATATATGTAATGTAATGTAATGTAATGTAATGTAATGTAATGTAATGTAATGTAATGTAATATTATGTAATATTATGTAATGTTATGTAATGTTATGTAATGTTATGTAATGTTATGTAATGTTATGTATTGTTATGTAATGTTATGTAATGTTATGTAATGTTATGTAATGTTATGTAATGTTATGTAATGTTATGTAATGTAATGTTATGTAATGTAATGTAATGTTATGTAATGTTATGTAATGGTATGTATGTATGTAATGTATGTATGTATGTATGTATGTATGTAATGTAATGTAATGTAATGTAATGTAATGTAATGTAATGTAATGTAATGTATGTATGTATGTATTTATGTATGTATGTATGTATGTATGTATGTATGTATGTATGTATGTATGTATGTATGTATACATATACGTACATACATGTACATATTATATATTATATATACAATAATATAATGATATATGTATGGTAGCAGCTCAGAGCAAGGCCCATGTGTTTGAAGGAGGCATTGGTTTGCTCGCTGCCAAGCTGGTAAGTTCAGCTACAGGGTGAGCCCCTGGATAGCTAAGCTGACGAACATAACTTGGTCAACCAGGGTTGATGAGGGGGATGTAACTTGTTTTACCTATGGGAAATCACCATTTTTAATAGGTAAATCCACTATTTCTATGGCCATTTTCAATAGCAAACTGTTAGTTTATAAACCAACTTATAGGGGACCTCACCATGTCCGCGGTCCCACCACTTGGTAGAAAGAGAGGTAAACTTCATTTTGCACAACCAACGCGTAACATGGCAATTGATGGCAATTTAGTGGATATCTTTTCACACTCAGAATTGATTGAAGGATTTTGCAACGGGAAACCCTGTTTTTTTTTCTCGCGGTCAAAAACATGTCGAAACTAATTATTTACTGTACCCGCTGATAATCTGACATGGCCTTGGAAAATGCCTAATTTTGATAGGTATACGGTATACTGTATCATCTACACATGGGTAATTGTTCGGTATGTTAACTTACCGGTAACATTACCAGAACATCCATCCGTTGGATTTTTATTCCATCCATGAAGTATGTGGAGACATCCACTTAAAATAGCCATGCTATATATCAATGATTCGGAAAATACCAGCAATGGATGTGGGAAAATGTCATTAAAAGGGCAAATATGATATAGGAAAAATCCATCGATACCATACGGTAGATATTTCCAACTATAAATGAGGTTCTTCACAATCAATAATACGCTGTGGCAATCAATTATGTTTTGTTTTGCTGGAAAATTCTGATTTGTAGAGTATTTTCCCAGATAGAAACCTTTTTACTTGGGATTTCCCATTGCCATGTTTGATTACCGGAGGGTATTTCCACATTCGTTTCCACTATATCAATCAATACTGATTGGTTTCTATGACTCCATTATTTCATTCATTAAATATCCCCTAATATTGGAAGCATTCGTTAATCAATGCATACTAATGTTAGTAAAGCAATAGTAAATCACCCCGGAATTTACAATGTTTATGGATGGTTTCTCAACCATCAAATTATATGGGTGGTTTATGACATTGCTTTGCTAACATTAGTACGAGATGATACCACCCATAGTTTTCTCACTAATAGCAGTAAACATACTGGGGCTGATATTATGTTTTTTTTTCAAAGGTAATTCCTCTAGAAAATTAACCACTATAAACCATTGTTTTTTCCCGCTAATACTATTATATACTATTACAGTATTATAAACCATAGATTATAGTATTGTCCCCACTACTATGATTATAATATTATAAACATTTATAAACCATAGATATTGATTTCAAATAGTATATGATAGTATTTTCCCCACTATTATAGTATGATTTTTCCATATATTATTTGCCACGATGCAGTTTCGCTCCAGGAGCGTTTTGCAGGGCCTCATCTCCGGTGGTCCCGACGTCCCCGTGACGTTGTGGCAGGGGGTCACCAGGTACGCCGCAACGGGGGTGGATTCAGTGGATTCTTCGGATTGCCGGTTGATGACTATATTGTTGTAATACTGTGTGGATATATACATATATGTCATATCATGGAATATCCACAGTTATGTATATATATATATATAGATATAATACATATATATATAGATATACATATATATATATATATACATATCTGGGTAAATTATAACGACCTCACTGCGACCGAGCCCTGGAATCATGGTGAATAAGGGGAATCATCCCCAAATGGCCGAACTATTCAGGTTAGTGAAATATTATAATTTACCCAGATATATGTCATATAGGTGGATTGTGGAGGTAAATTTACAGATTTGATTTTTGTTCATTTCCATATCTTCGAGAGGGCATCTCCAAGCACACGACTTGATCGCCAAGCCATGTCCAATGGTGCTCTCAAAACATGCTTTGGTTAGAAGAGTCCGAGTTTGTTCAAGACATACATATGGCTGGTAATTTAACATAGCTACATGGCAGACAACTTAAGTGTAGGCAAAGTATATCAACTTATCTATTGGGTCATTTTCCACGGCTATGTTAAATCACCAAAGGGTAGCTGCCATAGCACACCAAGAATTGCAATTCGAGTGACTTCAGCACCGGCGGAACGCTGGTATGTGAACATGAGGATGTCGTGACAACCATGGTCAATCCCTCTCATCAATTAAATACCCCATAACCATCTAAGATGGGTGTTCACCTAATATTGGATTAGTATACCAAACACACATAACCCATATATATATATATATATATGGATGGTCACACACACACACCCATGATCAACCTTGGTCATTCCAGACTTTGTACTCAACATTTTTTTGGGGGGGTCTTGATAAACAAAAGCAACTTTTGTGGAGGGCCCCATGGAGAAAACAGCCCAGGTACAGCCCGGTAGAGGCAACCCAGGCCTTGGACGGACAACGCACCGTCATGTGGTGCCTTTGTCGAGTGCGAGTCATGGGGTGCTGGAGGATGATCCATGGGTTGGATCCAGAGATGGGGCAGTCTCGAATAATTTTGTTGAACAATGGAAAAGACACCCACTTATAGATGTGTCTAGTTGATTTTCCTGTTAAGACCTCCACTTCGAGTGGATTTCCCAGCTAGCCATGTTTGATTACCGGACGGTAATTAAGATGTGTTAAGGCTGTTCATGTTGTAGTTTTCCTTTTATAACTTAGATATTCTGATGTTGTTGATAGTTTAGTATCTGTGAATAATTTAGCGATGCCCAACATTTGCCAACCATAGCTATCCTAAACTGTTGAGACTAAAGGTTTGAATTCATCAAATAACATTTGAGTTGAACATGGACATAGAAGTGACATGATATGCGTGGCTCAACCCTCCAACCATGGGTAGCGAATATGGTCCTTCACAGATCCTTTTAGGAAACCAGCGCTTGGGAGAGGCGGAACGAGGTGGTTGCTACAGTGGAGTTGTACATTTAAAAAATCTATACTATGAATCAAGTAATATATGTATAATTACAGTATATGCGATGCCCCAACAATGTGGCCAAATATTTCTCAGCATATATTGATGATTTAACATGATATTATCATGTATTATAGTATATATGATATAATTTAATAAAATATAGTATAATATAGTATAATATCATATCACATCATATAATATAATATGATATAATATAATATAATATAATATAATTATATATATAATATAATATAATATAATATATAATATAATATAATATATAATATAATATAATATAATATAATATAATATAATAATATATATATATAATTGTAATTAATATATATAATATAATATAATATAATATAATGTAATGTAATGTAATATAATATAATTTTTAATACAATATATGTAATACAATATATGTAATATTATATATAAATGGTCTAGTTATACATGATCCCATAAAATAAGATTCTATATCCTCCAGTTTTAAACCAAGGTTCTGGGACTATGTGTCGTCGCTTTCAGTGGAGCAACGTTCGCAGCTGCTGCAGTGGATCACGGGCTATCGACGCATCCCCCCAGGCAGATTTGAAATGGATTTCATGGGGATTTGATGGAGAGTTCGCCTCTGGTATTTTTTTTATTTGCTGTTCATTGAAAATGGCCTTTTATAGATGATTTGCCAATTAAACATGGTGACTGTCATAGCGAACTATTACCAGAGGATGGATATGGATGGATTATTCAAAAGGTGAACCAAATTATTTTTGTGTTTTTTCAAAAAAATATCAGGCCTTTAGGAGTTTCAATTGCATTTTCTCAGGCTACATGTTGACACAGTGGAGGCACAGTGAAGGAAGCAATGATCAAACGCCCTTTCAGGTCAGTGCTGAAAGAGAGCAGCGCTGCTGTTGATGAAGTGCTTCTGCAACATCATGTTTAAGTATGTTCAAAATTTCCTTGAAACGACTTACTGTTGATCGGTATTGACAAGCTGGGCATGATGGAACCGACAGCTGGCCTTTTTGGTACATGGATCAGTGTGCATACAATAAGAATCTAATAACATGATATACTCGCATATCATATAAAAATCGAATGTACATTTACTGTAATCATAACATTATTTATAGGAAGAACATGCCGTACTTTTCGATCATGCGCCAATCAAACATCGCAATGGAAGTGACCCAATTTATAGATGATGTACCTTTTTCAATGCATATTTCGTTCATTTCCCCATGTTTGATCCGCAGGCGGTTTCCCTGCACCTGTGCCTTACATGACGTTGTACCTGGCGAATGTGGGCCCCGATCGCTTGCCAACGGCACACACCTGTGGTCTGCAATTAGACCTGCGACTTGGCTTAAAATTTGAGGATTTTTGACGGTGGACTTTGTTTTCAATGGCCATTTATAATGGTTAACACTGGGAATATAGTTAATGGGGATATATAATGGATTATAATGGAATATTTGGGATTTACGTATAAATATATATATATATATACATACATACACACATCTACATAACCAAGGATTTTTATGGGAATATTCTGGTGATATGGTGGGACACATCAGCATACCCTATCATATTGCCAGTTTACGAGGGCCCCGGTTTGGTCCAAAAAATCCATGAGATCGATCCGATGCGGGAACAGCAGCACAGCAGGGGATGATGGTGAAACCACCTACTGCATCCAATTTTGGGATTTTCGAAGGGGACTTGGACCAACATCATTCCAACATCAATGGGGAGTCAACACGATTTACATCGATTTACTGTAGTCAACAAGTTGTCAGCAAGATTGAAAATAAAAGCCGGCATAAAAGTCAACAGGGATGTTTTAGAAGAAAGATGAATTGTGGTTTCCTTGGTAGCCCATGCATAGCCAATCGTTGAGCCATTTTAGACATCAATATATCAAATCATCCACATATGGAATTTTGAGTTATTCGCTGAGTATATTTAATTTGTTTGTATTTGCGTGTGATGCATATTTCGAGACTCAGTTCATTTTCGTTCACTTGAGTGTTTTATCAGGCTGTTGAGGAGCAGCCCTGAGTAAAACACTCGAGGGAAGAGCAGATATGTATAATATAATTTGTATATTGCGTACAAAATATCTATAGTAACTGATTTGTATATTATACTTATATCATATATGATCATTGTAAAATATCTATATGATATACAAATATAACACATACATGATCACTCGCTGAAAGATATTTCGGTCTGAGGCCTCGAAGCTATGCTGATGCTGCTCAGCTAGGCCAGCGACTGGGACAAGCCAGCGCTGAGAGGCAGTTTTACCTGGTTTGATTAGCGCTGCGGCAGACGCCTGCGATAAAAC
Organism: Cladocopium goreaui; assembly: GCA_947184155.2. Classification (NCBI taxonomy): domain Eukaryota; class Dinophyceae; order Suessiales; family Symbiodiniaceae; genus Cladocopium; species Cladocopium goreaui. The sequence goes on along the minus strand of CAMXCT020006753.1, from coordinate 159,572 downwards.
AGCAGGATGTGGGGTGGTTATGGCCTTGCGGGTCTTGTGGGCCGCTACTTTGCCTTGCAAAGTGTCGAAGTTCAGATGGTTCAGATGGTTCAATTGGTTCAGAAGTCAGGAATGTTGCTGTTTTTATTTAGAGTACCAGAGATTACCGTGAAAAAAGTAGGGTTCCTGAATTCAATGATAACAGCAATGATAACATGGATAAGTCAAGGCAGGCCTTGAATGGTACTGTAATGATAGATGGTTAAGATTCGACCGTATATTCGAATCCTGGTTGTTGGTGGTTAATAGCTCCTATCCATTGTTACAGCGTTCGGGTTGGATCCTCGTGAAACAATTCGATATATCTATAATTATATTTTTATATATTGTATAGTTATGTATATACTGTATATATATAAAATAAATATATATATATCTACTATAAACCCTACTGAAAGGTTAGCAACAAACCAACTTAGACCAATGATGGTTTTCATAAGCCCAACAAACCAAGTTGTGCTTATCGGTCCTTAGTAGGTCCTATCCTCGTCTTCTCGTTGCGGCTCCAACGGAGAATGCCAAGACCCGCGGCTCCACAGCTCTGAACGGCGGTTTGTGACGTTGGCGTTGCGGTGACCGTTGCCCAAGCTGACTGGTGGTCGGAGATGCTGGTGACATGTGGAACTCAAAAGGATGGTTACAGTAAGATATGGTGACAGATATGGTGACAGATATGGTGACAGATATGGTGACAGATATGGTGACAGAAACGGACATTATCTACATTTGGGTTTCTCTTTTTTTGTTTTTTGTAACTATATCCCGACATAGCGGAACGTGGTATATGATATTTGATTGGAAGGATGGTGAGAAAGTGTTGGATTTGGGGGAACCCTCATTTCAGACAAAACCCATTTGTTGGTTTCCGTTTTAATCCGCTACCAAAAGCATCCAGGATGGGAGTGGAATTCCAGAAACCCAATATCGAGCCCCTTTGGGCCTTGCTCGGACAAGCACCTTGTTATGTAAAATTGATTGCAAGATTCAAGAGAGTGTCACCTCCCCAAGTCCAAGTGCTTAGCATATATATATATACATACATCGATCCACAATATTCCATCGCGAGAAAAACCTTGGAAATCCGGAAATCCATTGTTTCATACCAGAGTTCATGAGACTGCTGATTAAAGTATGAAATGACAACCCAAGAAAGAGAGATTCCATTCACTCTGCAACAGTAAAACGTAAACACATGGACGTGTAAGAATTACTGGAACCCTGGTACCACTGACATCCCCTGACTTCTGTGCATCATCATCATCATCATCATCATCATCATCATCATCCTCATCCTCATCCTCATCCTCATCCTCATCCTCATCCTCATCCTCATCCTCATCCACTCTGGGTCCCCATTGAATACATTTAAAGTTGCATATCTTAGGATATCATTTACCAGACACCTTGCCAGAATCTGCCTATCATCATCTGAAGTCTGGAAGCAGACGACCTTTCGCTTGGATCAACTGTTCCGCCACACAACTGCACCGCTGGCTGTGGTGACAAAATCGAAGCTGCTGCTGGTTCGTTGTCCGAAGACATGTTATAGGATATGGCCCAAACCCAACACGAGATCCTCAAACGGTGGATGATTTTTGGGTCCAACAGTTTTGGCAGCCATCCACCTCATTTGATGAGCCCTTGGCAAAGTAACCCCAGCTCCAGAGGGTGCAAGTTGCACAAACTCGAAGTGCAACCAAGTTCGGTCCAGTAAACAAAAACAGTTTGCTATGGGATCCAGGGCCATTAATAAAGTTTGATGATATACCATGATATACTTATTAATAAAGGTGATTTTCCATAGTTATGTTGATGTACCGGAGGTTTCCATCCTGAAATGCTTGGAATTTTGGCTAGACGCGCAGCCGGGTTTCAGGAGCCTCACAGTTTCGGGAACGGCCGGGAACCGATGGAGGGCAACCGTGCCAGTTCAGCTTATGCGGCGGAGTTCACATCCAAAAGGCGGGGCCGTTCCAAGCCAATCACCGCGTTTAACATGTTGAAACTTCTACACCGCACTTCTACATGGTTTTGAATGGTGTTGTGAGATTTCATGGTATTACGGTATTACAATTCCATGGAGCCAAGCTTTCAGGACCCATATTTTTGAGCCAAGAAATCAACCATCACCCAGCGCCGCACTGAGGCACTTCTGCCGCAAGGCCCAATGTGATGGCACCTGTTTCAGGTTGGATGCATTAGCTCCACCGTGGCCCCCTGCCGATGCGCCCGATGAGACGGACGGCTTGCCGGAGCCCCCCTTGAAGCGTCGGAAGATGCCAAGTGTCACCGAGACGGACACCGAGAGCACGGACAGCAGTGAAGCAAAGGGACCGACACCAAAGGGAGCTGTCGCGGCTGTCACCAACAGCAAGGTGACTGACCAAAGCCACCAAGAGAGGCCTCCAGCCCCAGCCCCAGCCGCCCCAGCCCAGCCCACCGTCATGAGTTCTATGGGACATTTGGTGCTTGATGTGACGCGAATGGCGGCCTTCAGCACTGCAGGCACGGCCTGGAACGGGAGATGCTACGGGAAAGGAGTCAGACTCTAATAATATGTAGTCTCGATATATATATATATAATACTTGTATATATAATATATATATATAATGTATATATATATATATATTTATCAGCTTCATTTACCTGTCCCATGTCAATATTAATGTGTTGGTGTGGGAATTCCTCTTTTTGGTGATTAATTAGAGCGTTTCAGCCTCCCACGTTGACATTAAGTTGGATAAGAAGAAAACTGACTGCTGAAAATGACCCACCCACCCACCGTTACCACTAATATTGTTGAGAACCATTTCTTGTTTGTTGATTTCCACAGCGTTGCTCGCTAGAGGCCACATTTTGTTGATTGGATGGGTTTTCTTCGCTAAATCACAACAACTTTGTCTCAGGTAAGTCCCAAATTGATCCTATAATTATGTTACCCTCCGGCAATCCATGGCTTGCTGGAAAGTCCCTGTTGCCAGATGGGAAGCCAGCCAGATTTTTGATCATTTGCTGGGGATTTCACCAGCCATGATTTCCGGAGGGTAACCAATTATTCCATTATAAACCCAGGATTATCCATGGATTATCCACATGAAAAACCATGGTCCTACCACTAAAAACTCCCAGGTGTCCAGCCTTTTTATGATCCTGATTGACCAATGGTTTAATCATTAGTTCCCAGGTTAACCCATTATTAAGCATATTAATTATTATATATATTTATTTATATTGTATATACACCATTCTGACATTATTCTGACCATGGTTGGGGTCATTTTTTGCTGTGCAGGCTATGTGCTAAGTGGTCCACTAGGCGCCACTGTAGCCTTCTCTGTGGCATCTGCGAAGTCGTTGCGCAACCCCTGAGGGCCGGGCCTGGCCGGGTGGAGTAGGCTGGCTCCACTTCAATGATGGTGCTTGATAGTGATCACTGGTGATCAACAGTGATTAGTAGGGGATTCATATTGAATACTTCTCGGGATATTTGCTAGATATACATTATGTATATATATAATTATATATATAACATCATATACCAAATCAATCGCTTGACTATGAATAAGATGGATGAATATTTATCGACGGTCATCCATAGAATTGCTTAAGCATGGCTCGCCCAGTGGTGAGGCGGCTACAGTAAACAAGAATTGGTTTGCACTCCGGCCAGATACATATAATTACAGTATATATAGTCATATTTGCATTATGTGCACTACACTATGCACTGTATACAGACATGACACATATATCTATACATGTGTATCTATCTTTATGTGTATATATATACATATTGATCTGTAGATATACATATAGATATACATATATACACATATAGATATGTATATATATATATATATATGCATACATATATATATATGTATACATATCGATATGTATGTATACTGTATACATATATATATGTATACATATATATATGTATGTATATGTATATATATATATATGTATATATACATACATGTGTATACATTTAATGTATATATTGTATACAATGTATACATTTAATGTATATACTGTATATAATGTATACAATATATGTATATATGTATACATGTATATATGTATATATGTATATATGTATATATGTATATATGTATATATGTACATATGTACATATGTACATATGTACATATGTACATATGTATATATGTATATATGTATATATGTATATATGTATATATGTATATATGTATATATGTATATATGTATATATGTTAATATGTATATATGTATGTATGTATAATATATATATATGTGTACTGTATATGTATAATATATGTATATATGTATATATGTATATATGTATATATGTATATATGTACAATATATATATATGTATATATGTGTTTATATATATATGTATATGTATATATGTATATATATGTATTTGTATATATGTATATGTATATATGTATATGTATGTATATATATATATATTTGTATATATTTATTTGTATATATGTATATGTATGTATATATATATATATATTTATGTATATGTATATGTATATGTATATGTATATGTATATATGTATATGTATATATATATATATATGTATAGTATGTATAGTATGTCATTGTATGGATGTGGATGGAAAAAGGTAAGAGATGATGCATGCCCCGACTTGCTCAGTAGTAGTCTGAATCACAACCCATCAACATGTGACCATGTTTTGACCAGGTATGCAGCTAGGACGAGCAAAGAAGTCCAGGAATCTCACTTTCAGCATATCAATCACTGGATCTCTGGATTGGCTTAAAGGGAAAATGTACAGGAAGCCATGATATTTGCTGGTACTTACAGGGGCTTTCTGTAAATGTTCCCATCATCCAATACTGGGAATACAGTTTTTGAATTTGGAGTGGAGCACTATAATTCTGTGCAATCACAGGAGGATGGGTGCGAGAACACTTCTTCTGGTACATCTTGATCCAAAGAAGGGCATATAACATGCCAGGCGAAGAGTGTTTCTGAAACATATTGTGATTAAGTCTCAAAGTCAGTGGATAATATTGGGGTTGCAGTTCCATTGATAAGTGGATAATATTGGATATATAACAATAGTTGTAGTGGTTGTATCCCAATTCATGGGGGTTATAAATTAACAACCCCAACTGCACTCCCAAGTATCCCATCAGGTACCAAGGTCGCTGAAATAATTGGGGCATTTAGCCTGGGGCATTCAGCCTGCGGCATTCAGTTGACGTTTGTTGCATTTGGATTGGAAGATGGGTGTGGAATCGACTGACAATCCTAAGAACTTGGGTTAATGGATGACTTGGGTTAATGGATGACTAGAGATACCAACCAGTATAAATATAAATAGGCTTGTTGATTCCGAGCAAAATGTAATTCGCCTTGTTCTGAAAACTGTGGGTTCCGAGTTTGCCATTTCGACTAAACCTGGTTGCACATCTTTAGAGATTATATTGGTGTGCATCAAAGTCAAAATTGAGACCCGTTTGTTTGAGTACTCAACAGTCCGATTTTGGGGTACCCAATTTTGACCCAAGCCCACGAAAGGCTCTTTGAAGTCTATACCCTGATTTGGGTCGGAGATACTCATTCCAAATCAGTTTCTCTGATAGTACTGATAGCTTGCTCCTGCTCCCAAATCCACTTTTTGAATATGTTTGATTCATCCATATTCGAATTCCCATATACTGCCAGAAACTTGGTGAATTCCCCAGTTTTCATCTAAATGAAGTGCTTCTTCATGAAAAGTCCTTGGATTTTGTCAGCTTGGAAGAAGAATACAACTTGGCGTTGCAGCTTCCGCCAAGTCGCCCAATCCTCCCGTCGCGACTTTGTACATAGCATCCTCCAACGGCCGACGACACGTCGTAACGTTTGAAGGTTTTTTGTGTCAACATTCTAGTGGAATCGCAGCCAATCCAGGAACAATGCTGTCAATGCACTTCAAAGATATGAATATAAGACATACGTACAGTTACATATATATATTTCTATTTGTACATAATATGTTGCCCTGTGAATGTGGCCGAGTGAAGTGTGACCTGGGATATTCATGCTAGATCAATTTAGCTTCAGAGTATATGAGCAGATATCTCTGTACGGCCAAGACTTTGTTTGTGAAGCACTGTTGCTTGAATTTGGGCACTGAGTACTGTTACAAGGTCAATGCCCTAGGATTGTACAAACTGTAGTAAGCAAGAAAGCTGATGGGCAAAATGCAGAGTGCACAACTTTCCGTTCATTCGCGGCTTCAAATTGAGATGTAATTTAATATGTATACATAATATTATATATAAGTATATAATCTATGTAATGTTTCTCGCATTGTAGGTTGCCCGCATCAGATCTTGTGCTTTGCTGTCCAATTCGTTGGCACAGCTTCCCTATTGGCAATGTTTAGGATCCCACAGTATGTGCTTCCCAAATTTTCCCAAATCTCAGAGACTGAGGGATGGATCAAATCCTAAACCATACGGTTTTTTCTCGAAATTGAGGTACCCAAGACTTCCAAGCCACCATCGGTTCTTCCCATACAACATGACCAGTTCTTGTGGTCTTCCCTTTTAGGCGATGCACATCGATCCCATGTTTTGTCCATCATCAACGCTGCACGATCTGCACGCCAAGATATGACACCGGTCCACCTATGTCCACCTCCACCCCCGTCGGTGGAGTGGTGACCAGCCACAGAACCTGAATGGCGCCCTTTGTTTCAGCAGCTCAAAAGGTCCACTTTCAGAAGCCAAAGAGGGATGTCGAGTTAGATGGCTTGTTTCCTCGACATTTGGAGTATTTGTCTGATTTTTTCTGTTGTCCTGTGGATGTTCATTGACATTGATGGACTTTGATGAATTTTATGAATCGCTATGTATTCAGAATACACTTTCGAGATCCCAGTCATTGCGAGTCACCGGAGGCTTCCAAGGGCCAAGTGAAGGACAAGCAGAAGCGATTGAAAGCCAGTGAGTTGTTAGCGCAGGCACGCTGGGTACCTTCCTTTGCACCTATAGATTTACGAATGAGCAGTGGCCGTTAACCCCCTGTTGGTTGAGGATTATAGGGGGTTTAATTAACTATTGGAGATTATCATGATCTATTATGATGGAGGGTTTTGAACATCGCTCAAATGACGACGATCACTATTTCACCCAGACCCCTTCCCAGCCTGCCATTGGACCTGCAAGAATCACTGTTTTCCACCAGATCCCAATCTTCTGCACATTGCGGCAAGCTATAGAGATCATGCACATCAATGCACCTAACGTTTCGGGGCAGAGAATGGGTTGGTCACCCACGTGCAGATCTGAGATGCGCGGGCCGCATTGTAGAGGGCCCACCAACATATTTGGAATTATCATCAATGGTCTCCTCACAAAATCGTTTTTTTTTTTTTAATCACATAATGATACATAGTATATCAATTTATATCACATATGTCTCCTCCTCCAAGAAAGAATGTGCATATACTCATTGTCCATATTATATCACAAGGATTGGACCCTGCAAAAATTGCCAGAGTTGCCACGTTAGGCTGCGGAGAATGCCAAGTCAGACACCTCCAAAAAGGAGGAGGTGCCACAGAAACCGTAGTCCAAGTGGATCCGAATGGTGTGGGAAGCTCCAAGCCCACAATTCTGTACCAGGCAAATCCAGGCGAAAATATCGGGACAACCCATGAAAACCCAATGAAAACCACAGAAAGCCCATTTGGCAAAGCTGAACCATGCTGAGTCCATTTCCTGTTTCTTTTGGCCACAAGGGGACCCTTTTTGAGTTGCTTTGATATGCTTTTATCCCTGTGTGAAACAACTCTAACAACACTTCATGTCAGTAGGAATTTTCTTCATTGACTTTTCTGCTGGTGAAAGAAATCATGTTACCCTCTGGTAATTTAACATTGAAATTGGTGATTTTTAGTTGATTTACCTATCAAAGACGGTGATTTACCTATCAAAAATTGTGATTTTCCATAGCTATGTAAACGTTTACCGGAGGGTTTTTATCATGGTCACCGGCGTCACTACCTGCGATCCAGGTTGCATCCAATGCCGCAGGTGCGAAAGCAACGAGAAGCACGACCTGAGAATACCCCAAGTTCCAAGCGTTTGAAGCTATGACTTTCCCAACATCGGTACCAAATGGTATCAACAGGTTGAACTCGCAGCGACCTTGCGGGTATTGGAGTTTACTTACGTGGTTTATATGTCCATTAATATCAACATGGTCGCATTCGGATACATTCGATTGGACATGTCTTCCAAATGCCGGTGCCATCCATCCTTATAGCTTCAGACCCTTGGCAGTGCTTCTTGGTGTTTCACAATTGTTGATTGAAAAGTTGTACCCCGCGCCATGATGGTGATCTCATGTAAAACGATGATATCGTGGTCATGTCACTCTTCAATAAGACCGTTAAAAAGCCGCCGGTGTCTCCTTATGAGTGATGTTGAAAACAAGAGGAAGTTGTTCCGTGTTGAAATTCTCAAATTCTGGCCATTCTCTCATGTGGTTTCGATATGTTTTTGATGGCCTTGAATATTGGATGAAAGTTGAAAGTGACCTATGGCAACCGCACGTTCGTATTCTCTTAAACCTTATAATATATGATAATATATATGTGTGTATATATATATAACTATATATATATTATATTGATCAAAACAAAAGTGTTGCAGCTGCAACGAGGATACCTACTTGGATCGACCAGCAAGGCCTCAAACCAGCCATATGATATCATGGTCGAGCAGCCAGTGGAACAGATTCTCAATACCCTGACATGGCAATGGAATAAGAACTGATTTGATCTAATTTGTCCCGATTTTTTTCCCTTTGTGAATTGCACCATTTGCGTCCACTTGCCAGAACTTTGTCGGGCACGTATGGTTTTTCCACAGACTCAACTCACCTCTGCCAAAAGACGTTGGCTGCACGGGCCCCTGCTTCAGACGAGAATGAGAATAGAAGTGACACTGATGGCAAGGTACATGATCCTAACAAGATCCTGCTGACCACAAAAAGGCGGAGTCATCAATGCTGACAGGCTCTGACACCACATCCAGAACAGATCCAAAAAGCAGCAATGGTGGACAATGCCTGCCCAATGGATGCTATGAAGATATACACAACCTATTAGATGGGGGGTCAGAATTGCGTGTGCCCCATATTGGACGATTTCCTAACCCAGTCCTTTTTGTTGGGTTAACCCTGGTTGATTGATTCAGGGGGTTACCCCCATATGGTGAATGACTAGCGCAACAGCGACAGCGTCGCCATGGAGATGCTTGAGGTTGCGACTAGCTGGCGATGATCGAGACTTTCAAGTCTTGCTGTGCCTTGGCTTCAGACCTTGCGGTGGAAGGGGTTCTTATTGAGCAGATGGGGGGGTTCCTAATTCCTAACCTAGGGGTAGCCCCAAATCCTGCATTTTTCTTGAGATTTTCCATTGTATAAACCATCCAGCTATTGGGGTACCCCCCCATTTTAGGAAAGCCCCAGATCGTCATACTTTCTGCATCGCTCTGGATAACGAGTTTTCCCAGATGCATTTGTTCTCTTTGAATCTCCCCCAAGATCAGATTGAAAACTCAATGCTCGAGTTTTAAGATCCACATGTATAAACTATTCGGGCAGATCCCAGGGGATCTGTGTATGATTAGCTTTTGATGCATCAAACCTTTGGGTCTCAATTTAGACATATTGCAACAACGAATTGGTTTCCAAGTAGGCATGGACAATACAGCACTTGCACAAGTCAACATAGATCCCAACTAATATTTCCCATCGTGGCCCATTTGGACATGGAACGTACATTTCTTTGTTTCCGGACAGAGTTTTTTCTCACTGAACTCCAAGCAGATTTCCCAGACGGAAAGAGAACCCGATTACTGGACATTTATGGCCTAGCACTGTCTATCACTGATTGGTGGTTACAGATGACCCACCTTCACAGTCGTCGCTCTCCAAGGTCAATTCTCACAACCTAAAAGTTGCAGAATTTGGTAATATGGTCCAGTAGTATGTCCATGTGATTTGGCCAATGTTGTGACAATTGGCCCCGGATTTGCACCAGCCAATCCTGTGAGCAACGGTTGGTCGCTGGGGCGAAAGCACCTGAGATATTCTGACATTGTCAAACATAGCCTCTGGTAAACGTTTACATAGCAATGGAAAGATCCACCCATTTTTAATGGGAAAACTCACTATTTCGACTGGGCCATTTTCAATAGCTATGTTAGTCATAACCAGAGGGTATTCGAATTTGTCAATCCATGTTAATCCCAAGAGAATTATGGCTCATTGAAGATCCCAGACTGGACTCTTGAAGAAGCAAGCGGACTACGACACGATGATATAGACTGCTGCAACGATGGAATTATACAGGTCGTATACGTCGTATACATTCTGAGCTGCACGGATTCATCCCTACCCAGCATTGCATCATGGTTACTGGCTTCAGTTTGTAGGCGCTGCCTCACTCAAAGCAATGCCGCTTCTTCCATTTCCGTCATGTGTTTCTCTTAATGATTTATTATATTTTATGATTTCAGGAAGCAAAACTCCCAACCACATTCACATTGGAGGCACTGGCCTATGAGGTAAGGCGGTGGCTCAAAGGATTTGTGATTTGTGCTTTTTTTTAATCATTTATTCAATTTATTCAATGCTCCCTGCTTGGCATCATGGTTTCCGCAGGGGAAAATCATTCCGTGTTTCTCCGAAGTGATGGCAGTGTTGTTGCTCGTGGAGCATATCGAGCCTGGCAGTGCAAAATTCCACCTTTAGAGGAGGGCGTGTCATACATCCAGGTTTCTGCAGGCGAGCATCATACAGTGCTTCTCCGAAGTGATGGTTGTGCTGTTGCTTGCGGCGAGAATCGTGATGGGGAGCTTGACATTCCACCTCTGGAGAAGGGTGTGTCATACGTGCAGCTTTCTGCGTATGATCGTCACACTGTGTTTCTCCGGAGCGATGGTCGTGCTGTTGCTTGCGGAAACAATTCCTTCGGGCAATGTAACATCCCACCTTTAGATGAAGGTGTCTTGTATGTCCAGGTTTCTGCAGGCTCTGCGCATACAGTGCTGCTCCAAAGTGATGGTCGTGCTGTTGCTTGCGGAAGCAATAGAGTTGGGCAGTGCAAGATTCCTTCCTTGACATCTTGGCGTGACTGGCTTTGTCTATCCCCAAGTTCTAAACGCCTTCGCTACGTGTCTGATCTGAAGTTGAATGCCAGCCTTGGACGCTGACAGTTTCTGTGGCAGCTGCGTTTGATTTTGCCTGATTGCCGCAGTTGCCAGAGACAGTTTGCAGTCTAATAAGATCCTCTTGTGACACTTGCAACTCTGTGTTTGAAACAAGTGAATGCGTGAAACTGATGTACAATGGTCTAGTGCATTATTCAATTTTGTCTCGCGTGTTTCCGATGCTATCCAACCTGAAGCATCATTTGTTACAGTATGTTGGAGATCGATCCAAGGTGTTTGCGCATCATGCATTTTTTCCTGGTACAATTTTGATCCCCTTTTATTCCCAAAAGTTTTATTTTGCATACCAACTCTGTTTAACTCCATGTTGATTGGCTTGTTGTGATGGTAGTTGTCATTGTGTTGCTATAGTGTGATCGTGTGTGATCAGTTGTGTTGAAATAGATGTGAATTGTTGATTTGGGTCCCTGGTTGGCTGTTCAAAAAGAGGAGAAAGCTAAATGGGATCGGCTCAATAAAGCCAGCCATCTGGATGGGTCTGATCCGAAAAAACAAGACCAGCCGGTTGCGGGTCCCTCAATATACCGCATGTTGGTTTGCCATAGCATGCCATAGCAATATCCTAAGTTTGTTAATAATCAAACTGATCTTGTAACTTCTTGCGCACACTGATCTTATTAAACATGGTGTATGTACACTACAATTATTTATGATATTATATATATGTATATATACTATACATATACAGCACCCCCGAAAAAGATAGAAGATGGAACGATCCCACACAAAATAGTGAAAATAAATCTAACCTGTTCTATTTTTTTGTGGGGTTGCTATATACTGTATGAATAATAAACCATCCCCTAATCAAAGTCACCAATCTTTCTGGGTGGTATAAACCACTCCCAAATGGTAGGTTTATGGCATTGGCTTTCCACATTATATACCCTCTGGTTATTTAACATAGCAACAGAAAGGACCCATTTATTTATGGATGATTTCTGATGATTTAGCTACTCAAAATGGTGATTTGCCATAGCTATGTTAAATAACCAGAGGGTCAATTCTCATTAAATACCTATTGAAATCCATTGAACCTATGAAATCCCAATGGAATCCTATAAAAGATGGTGATTTTCCATGATTTTCCACGGCTGTCAGGTACGACGGCTGCTGCAGCGACGCACTGCAGAAGGCTGTGGCCGCCCGTGTGGCAGCTCTACCCGAGACGGTCTACTGCACACTGACACCGGAGGTGCAGCCATAAGGGACAGGTGAGCAGTGGCTCAGTGGCTGCTTTTTTCCCTGGTTGATGAAAAAATAGGGGATTATAGCCAATGTATTGGGGATTATAGCTGTAACTATAGGGGATTATACTACCCAATATGCTGGGGATTATAATCCAAGAACGGGGAATCCCGTTCTTAACTAACCAGGATTAAATGTAATGATAGAGGGATTTTGAACACTGCTCATGAGCAGTGTTATGGACATTGAATGGGGATGTTAACCATGAAACTACGGCGATATAAGTGAATCTATATGGATTTGTATGGATGAATAACTTCTGAATGACTGGGATTCATAGCGATTTATGGGGATTTATAGGAGTTATTCCCATAATAACCATGATTCATGCGGTTCAATACCCTGGTTGGTTTATGATTACGGGGGATTATAATAGTCCAGTATAATAATCCAATATAATTATTGAAGATTACAACAGTAGTCCAATAGGGGAATCCGGTTCTTAACCAATCAGTCAACCAGTATAATGGAATGACCAAGAATGGATAATGGGGATGAATAATTTGGATTGACATGGATTGATTATGGATTATAATTATAACTTATAAGCATGAATGACTGGGAATTTTATGGATTTATACAGATGAATAACTGGAGTTATACGGATTGAATCAATGGATGTGTATGTTTTTGAATGCCAAGAATGGGGATAAAGAATTGGGATTTATATGGTGTATACAGGTTTATACTAGAAGGAACATCCCACTTAGTAAGTGGTTAAAAATCGGAACCATAGATGGTGTATACTTGGAAGATCATCCCACTTCGTCACTGGTCAGTAATCATATTGTCTAATCGATTCATATATGGGATATACGAAGAAGGGGGATGATATCTGCCATGGTCGAAACTTGGATCAACAGCCAGATATGAGGATGGTGAGTTTCCATTCTCACAGAGATTCATACAACCAATGTAAGGATTTTTTCTTATGGGATGGATGACCATAAACCATACAATGTACTATGTATGTTTTGACCCCAACACATGGAATTTACCGCGCTGTTTAGTTCTCTAGGAGCTCTATGGTTATGGATTTGTATGAAGCTCAACTCATTACAATTACCCTCTGGTTATTTGACATAGCCATGGGAAATGGCCCATTTATAGATGGTTTACCTATTAAAAATGGTGATTTTCCATGGCTATGTTAAATAACCAGATGGTACCTATATATAAACAACATTTTTGAGAGGCTTGAGCATTCATTACTCTATAACTGCCAGCTACTTTGATGCCAACCAGGGGTACAGGCTTGAGCCATCCGTTTTTTTAATACAGTTTTATAAAATTTCCCAACAGTAATAATAAGATAATGTGGGATGATTTTCTGTGATACCACGGGATAAAAGTTGGGATGGTCGGGTAATGATATCAAGGGTATAAAAGCAACCAAAATGGGATAGATAAGACAACTAAAGAGGTATAACAACCCAAAAGTCAAGGTATGTAGCAACTTTAGTTGGATACAGAACCAATGACACAATAGATAGGATATAAAAGCCAGCAAACAAGATGATATGTATTGGAATCTAAGTAGTAGAACTCGCAAAGAGATCTAAATATGTAATTGATGGTTGATGGTTTGACACACCATAAAGATGTCCATAAGAATGGCAATGGGGAGATTGTAAAAGAACTACGTGATGAAAAACGGGGTTTTCTGGGTCTTAGATTTAGACCCATAGCCATGTCCACAAATGGACAGATATGAGCGTATAAAACATGATGAACAAATGCATATTGACATAACTACCCTCCGGTAATTTGACATATATAATTATTGAAATTGGCCAAGTATAGATGATTTTCTTATCAAAGATTAGATTTCTATAGCTATGTAATTCACCTTACTTGCATGTGCATTCCAGTTGCATCAAGTGTATAGTATGTGAAATACGATGAAATAAGCCAGTGATGTTTGGATTCATAAAAAACTTACAGAATCCACCTGCAATTAGATGTCCATCAACAAACATTATACACATATACAAATAATGACTTACTGACAGCCAGCAGCGCTGGTTGTGTATATGAATGATGGTTGGGCATGTTGACGAGGTCTGAAGAGATAGTCCGGCAGCAAAACCGATGTACCCTCCTGTAAACTGACATAGATGTGCAAAACCCACCATGAATGTAGATGATTTTCCTACGGAAACTATACGTGTTTCACATTTTCTTGTATGTTTACCCCAGGGTACCGAATGGTCAGTTGATGCCACGAAAGGCCGATGGCCCAGTGCTGCCATTGTCAGCTGCCTTGGCAGCGCAACTTTCAGAAACTTGCCGAGATGGATGCAAAGTTTATGGGGGACCCACCTTGTTCATATGTGGTTTTCCTCAAATGAGAGTACCCCAATAGCTGGATGGTTTATTTCATGGAAAATTCTATTATAATGGATGATGACTGGGGGTACCCCTATTCTAGGAAAAGCTCCATATCTATATCACTATATATACGTGTATATATATAATATACATATATATATATACACGTGATGATATGAATCTCAATGGACATACGTATATGTCCAATGTTCAAAACGTGGCTGATATTCCCATAAAAGGTGGTCATCAATCCATTACGAGGGTTACACATCTCATATCATTGGTTATATATCCAATCCTATATCTCCATGATATACATATATTTACACATCATATTACATTCCGAGTTCTGTTGGTCCAGCCATGTTTTTACCGGCTTTGTCTGAAAATCATGTACCCCAATCATCATTTTACTGAGTTTCTCGAGCCATTTTTGGTGGCCCTTCCACACTTTCACGCCCAGAGCTGCCCAGGAATCCCAGGTGTTGACCGTCCACATCAGCAGACCCATGGTGCCCCCTGTGGAGGCACCACCGGCGGGTGGAATCCCCTGGATGATCGGGAAATGTACAGGACACCTCTATATTTTGTGGGAAATACCCATGGAAATACCATTGGTTTCCATTGGTTTCCTCTAGGGAAGATCTACAGGAAAGAGTTTTGACCATTGAAATGGTCTCCGGTCTCCGGTTGCAATGTTCGGATGTCTATGGTGAATTCGAAAGGATTTGGCTTTTTGGTATGGGATGAAAATAGGATTTATGCTGGATAGAACAGGTTATGACTAACTTGTGTGGGGTTTATGTTGGAGATATCGCTCTGGATAGGCTGGTTTCTCAAAATGGAAACATCACATCTGCAGTCTTCACTGCGGGGTGATGTTTTTGTTATGCCTGATGCATTTCCAAGAGTTCGGGGGGTATAGTCCAAAGGATGCAATGGCATGCAATGGCTGTGGTTTTTCTTTGCAATCACTTACTTCTAGTTTCATGAAGTTTATTGAATCAGTTGTAGATTGTAGATTCTTAGTTTTTTTTTGATGTGTGTTCCACGCCAAGATGAAGGCTGCACCGTTTGCTGCAAATTCACGGCAGAGCGAGGTGGGGGCCGCCGATGATGAGCAGATTAGCCGATTTGTTTCTGAATGGGGGTATGGGTCAATACCAAACATTTCTAAAATTGAGTTAAATGGTACGAGTTCTCAAAAAGAGCAAATTGATCCAAATGCACGATTGACCGGTGTGCAGTCTGGTGTGTTTTGATGACGTCAACAATTGTCAATCAAGAATTAAGCCAGGCAGCATATTATGGAAATGGAAAATCGCCATGTTCCATGCCAAAAAGTTGTAATGCCTCATGCAGCTCATCATGGTTGACTTGCAAGCATGTGCCTGCCGTAAAAACTGCACTCTAGTGCCCAAAGTGAAGAAAATGTGGTTCAAGTCACCCATCTATCTGCATGTCAGTCTACGAAACCCAGATACTCAACTGCAGTTCTTGTTTGAGGCAGCGGCAGCCATGGCCACTCAACAGCATGTTGATGGGTTTAATGGGAGAGAAAGGTCCCAAAACCCCATGAATTCACAGATCATTACTGTTTTGATAATATGTTGAGAGGTCTTACGGTCTTACCGTAGTGAAAAACCATTTCATAGTGACGATGTTTCACAGATTGGTGTGGCTTCTAGGTGGTTGGAATCACAGTCAGTTTACTAAAGGTCACAGATGGAAAGTGGCCGTGTCTACAACAGTGCTGTTCCACAAGGAAGTATTTTAAGGTTGAAGAAACATCGGTTTCTGCACTCAATCAATTTATGTAGGTGGGTCATATTCCCTTGTCTCCTTTTTTTAGGGCCTTCTAGAAAGGGCCCATGGAAATTCCCATCTGGGTGTGGGTCAAAAGGGGTCGAAGATTTTGGCCAATCCGGAACATGACAAGACAATCCCACAGTGTGTAGGTCGCTGCACTGGGCCTGAAATTCTTCATCTATACATATCTATACCAACTATAGCGCTTCTTGTTATGTTCTCCCCTATTTATCCTATTTCAGTTGCTACTCACCAACAAATTGTTCCATAAATGGAACCATTTAGAACGGCAGTCGTTCAGTCGCCCAGGAAGTTCAGAGCAATGCTTCCTCCACCCAGTTGGAGAATGTAGCAGCTTGACGCCGAGCAAACCTTACCTTTGCAGGTTTCAAATGCTCAAGTTAGTTTGATTGGATTAACTGATTAACCCAATCCTTGGGGAATGGGACTAATTAATCCCTATTTCTTTTTGCAGAGGTTTGTATTACATGGATTCCCATGAAATGGACTGAAGAGGTTTTGTGAAGTGACTGGCACTCAACGTAGCTTCTGGTATTTTAACATATAGCTATTGAACATGGTCATTTATGGATGATTTACCTATTTAGGAATGTGATTTTGCATAGTCATGTTAGTTTACCAGAGGGTATATTCTGCTCTTGAAGTGAAGGTGAACATGTGTGATAAATTCCAGTCAGAAGGATGCAACGTTACTTTCCAAGGGTCGCAAGGTCATTTCTGATTCACTTCGGGAAAAACATGTATATAGGTACAGTACTTCCACCTCCACCATGTTCGTCTAGAATGTCTTGAGTCTTTACAGAAATTCATGAAAGGGAGCTCTTTGCACTTGAATCTTTGAAGATGACACACAGTGCCCATTCTCCGCCATTCGCTTTGGGCCACAGCTTTGGGGATCCTTTGCAAGCTTTAGAGAGCAGTTGCTGCTAGGTCCAGATGCCCACGCGGCAGATGCGGAAATGACGGCGAGCGGTGAGAGCAATGATGCCGCAGGGCGAACCTCGCGGGTGCCAAAGGTGAACATTGCAGACACAACGAGGATGGCTGGTCTTGGGCTTTGGCCTTACATCATCACTGCTCTCAGAAGTCTCTGGGCAACTCTGATCCGGCTGTGCCAGCGGATGCTGTACATACGTGCGGAGGTCAGTGGTTACGTGTCAACGACTTTGTTTGAGGCGTTGACATGTTTCTTCGCCAAAGAAGCTGAGATGCAAGGACTGACATGACTGACATGCACTTTGAACCAAGAAGCCCTGCAAGAGCATGACAAGCTGACGGGAAAGATCAAAGTGAAACTGCGCCTTTGGAGGTCCCGTGCCACATGGAGGATATGGATCTGCAGGTGGAATTCATTCCTGGTGATGACATCACTTGCGGTCGCAATAGCCGAATAGAACGTCTCGGAAAGCAGCAGCGACTGGGTTCCAGAATGGAAATTCGAGCGTGTCAAGCCCTGTAGTCTCAAAGTGCATTCCGTGTCTACATGATCACGGAATCAGAGTTCACCAGTTGGATTGGACAACTGACAACTGGGAGACTGGGAGTCCCTGTATATCGCCTTTGCCGAGTCCTCGCTTGAGCGACGATCGTCTCGGGGGTACTGATCCTGACTGGGACTTCAGAAATTGCGGCTGACGGGCGGAAAAAAAAACACCGTCTTCAGAGCCATCCATGGCACCGCAGAGCTCAGCTGGATGAGCCAGCCGCTGAGCTGTGCGGTGCCATGGAAAGACTGGAACAGCGTGCATTTCTGAATGTTGAATTATGGCCAGGGTCCAGACCCGTCTCAGTCGACATGCTGCAGCAGTATTTCATGCACCAGATCAGGGAATGCACCTGCATCGGCAGCATGGCACACGTGGAAAAAGACTGCGTCTTTCAGCGCACGTGAACCCCGAAAGTCCCCATCTAGGGCACCAGGTTTGTGATGGAAGCCATCGAAGCGCCCTGCAGATGTCTCAGGCGATGAGCCCCACGAATCCGATGCACAAGGTGAATAGCACTGGCTTGCTCCAATCTGGGAGCTATGTGAGTGACTTGGAAAACGAAGCAAATGTATACCTGGAATTACCATGGATTCCCTGGATCGCAGCAAAGAAATTTGGTCTGAATTGATTCAGTCGAGTCATAGTCGATTACTGATTAATAAAGGTGAAAATTCTCGCCTGAAGTGGTTTTGCTCAATTTTCACCACAACTACAACAACATCATGATAAGAAGAAAAGACGGAACTTTAGATTTTTGCCCAGGTTACATAAGGTATATTACTTCTCAAGAGACGCTTCATGAAATGGGGCTACCACCTCAAATTCCCTCAAAGTGGATGAACCGTCATGAATTTCCAAAGCCATTTTGTGGTTGAAAAGGGGGGATAATCATATTCTCACTACATCACCAAAATGCTTCCCAACATCTTTCAATTTGTCAACCGTGGATTTAACTTTTTGAAAAATGGATCCTCGGGGATTCTTGCCTGAATGCCGGGTATTCTTGCCCGATGTCTTTTTGAAAAGATATGCACCAATTGTCACAATGTGCTTGAAAATGAAAAACATCGATCCCAAACATGTTCAGGGCTTTGAGCCCGAGCACTCGGGCACATTCTCAGGTCAGCACATGTGCCAACCTTTGCATACCCTTCTTATTTTTGCCCGCATCCAAGCTAAAGCAGGAGTTGTCAGGTGAAAATAATTATGAATTGAATTCTTGCCTGCAAGTGAGCTGCAGGAATGTCAGGAATTCTCGCCTGAATTGGATTTCTCACCTGCCGTCTAATTTTTCTGCCCGATTGTGATCAAGTCAACTTTCTTTGTTTTGCAGCTTCTTGAAATTCAAATTCTGAGGGCTGGCGCCCAAAATCAACAGAGAGATTAGCAGAGTAATGAAGCGAAGCATGGTGGGAGTAGTGACCCTACCTATACCCTACCTTAAGATCTTGAAATTCAGGAGGTCGTTTTTTCTTTGTATCAAAAAGGTGTCCGCTAAAAGGGGTGGGAAGATCGAAACTAATCCTGCCAGTTTCTGCACACGAAAAGATGCTAAACATAGATGATAAATGAAATTCATGAGATTTTGGATACAGCCTCTACATCAATACTGATACACAATCACATGCATATACAGAGCGATATAGACTGTATCAGCATCAGTAGAATGATGTATCTATGTAATTAACAGGATAATCTTCAGCGCTGACCACCCTTTCGAAGCATTAAGGATCCACTTGTACGCTCCATTTGAACGATCTTCAAGATTCCGCAACGGTCAGATGGTGCAAGGAAATCTTCATTATATCCTATTATACTATATTATATATATTCATCCATTATATTATATACTATATTATACTATATTATATATATATATATAATATATTATATTCATCCATTCTTATGGCAACATCTGTTTTTTTTAACTTGTTGCTCCCTCCTATGGTTGGTTCAGATATCCCAACTGGCACCATCCAAGCGAAAGTTTCGAAGACCCTGTGAGAATCGCAGGCTACTTGCGGATGAATCGCGTGCGCTGGGAGAACTTCACCCAGCAAACTGATCAGCTTGTCACTGCGATGGAACGAGACTCGGCGACACCTGGTGGCTGCCGGTTCCAATGGTGTTTAAACATACTGTGGATGGAAGAATTCCTGCACCACGTTGGATGGTAGAAAACCTATAAATAACGAGGTCCATCACTTTATCATCTTTATCAACCGGTGCAGGATTTCTTCCATCCACAGTATTCCAAGACTAGAAATGGGATGACGATCTCCCTATTGCCATGGACATTGGCCGAGGATTCAACCGCCTGGCCACGGATTTAGCCAACGAGCGGACGCTGGGCGAAATGGACCGAGAAGTTTTGGATGTACCCTCTGGTAAACTAACATAGCTATTGAAAATGGCCATTTATAGTGGATTTTCCTATTAAAAAAGGTGATTTTCCATAGCTATGTTAAATTACCAGAGGGTACCCCAAATTGACGAGCGGTTGCTCCTACACTGTCCTACACGTATTGTAGGTAAAATGATGGCCACCAGAAGGGGGAGCAACAAAGGCGAAACACCGGCAGGTTTCTGCCATGCAGAATCACCCTGCGAAAGTAAGTGTTCTGTGTTCACAACACAGTAATATATATATACTATTATATAATTAAATATAGTTAAATATAATTAACTATATATATATACACATATACACATTAGTCACAACTATGGGTCCCATGCGACCAGAACATCGCACCAAGTCAGGCAAGGAATTCAGCGGTATTGCTGAATTGCACAAGCCAAAAACCACTAGCCTAAACTCAGACTCTGTCCATTTCTATTCCGAATCCCAAGAGGCTTTGAGATCTTTTGAGAGTTTGCAATTGTGAGAATTTGCCACCCCTGGGATGCTGCTGGTAACAAAAATTCTTCTTGGATTAGAGCCATAGTACTTCGTATTCATGGCTCAAAATGGTTTACCCCCAAAAGATAGCCGATATAACACAGACACATACAAACACAAATACCATCAGATACCAAAAAACGTGGAGAGCTTATTTGCAGTTCCCCAGGTCCAAGGTTTTAGCCACAGCCATGTCAGTTCATCGTCGCGTATTGAAAAACCGGCCTCGCTCAGAACGTTGCTGGCCTGGCTTCGCACTGCAATGGCAGGTCAGGGAGGGCCGCAGGGAGTTGCAGTCAGATGTCTTGATGCTTTGGAGGAGACATGGCACCACAGTTGTAATAAAGGTAGGATCCTGTCCCCAAGTACCATTTTTTGTACTGAAACTGTCACATGATACCTGCTGAACTTTGAGGATTCACCACCCAATCCTGATCCTTTTTGTAGATCATTGTCCGAAGCCCGATGGGATCCCGGGTGGGTAAAGTTTCTTAAAGTTTCTTGGATCCGGCCAGGCATCCGTACCATCTTTGTGTTCTATGCATCTTGGCTTGAGGTCGATCCAAAATCTGGGGGCTGAACATTTTTGATAAGCCAAAAAGATAGATATGTACAATAAAATCCGAGCAAAATCATAGTCGATTATAGACTTCGATCTTTTCGGGGAAAGTCCTCGTAGTTGAAAGATTGGCTGGACCTTGCATTTGCGCTTTATGTTGTGCCAATCATTGCAGGCCATGGATGGTGTCAACAAATTCTGGGAGACCAGCATCACCGCGAGCCTTTTGGCGACGGAAGTGGAAGATTGATGAAGATTGTGTGTTTTTGGGGGAAATGTGGGAACCCAGATCCATCGACATTCATCGGTTTTGGAATAGCCTTGATAATTCTGTACTCCTTAGGAGGTAGGTCTTGCATTTCTTTGGTATGGCAATGGGCTTCTGCCACGGCAAAGATATCTGATCAACATGAATTGCCATGCTGACGCCATATAGGCTAGGAGAGGTTGTGTTGGTTTGGGCAACTTCAATTTTTTCTATCTCCGGTTCGCACAGTTGTTAGCTATGAAGATCATGAGATTCGTGAAAGGCACCCTCTATATACCTGTCAGCAGGCCAACTTGAGTTTTACGATAGGAACTTGGAAATTGATCTTAAGTGATCCTTTCACGATGTGTTTTAACTAATCCCTAAATTAACACATTGAATTTCAAAACCGTCGCAGACAGGCTAGAACTTCGTGGAAAAGTCACCAGGTTGTCATTCAGGATGAATGGGCTACCCTCTTGTAATTGAATATCGCCACGGAAAATCACCATCTTCAAGAGGTAAATTGGTTCTCATGGCTTCCAGTTCACAATGTGTATCAAATGACCGGAGGGCACTTTGTTTGTTCACAGTGGTGGAAAATTCCCCAGATACTTGTCCTGTTCAATGATTTTCCCATGAAAAGCTCCATTTAAATCATTTCGGGGCTGGGGGCCCTCCATGGATTTCTGAACTTCCGATCGTTCAAATCGAGGTGAGGTGTTGATGGCGATCTTGGTCTTGGTATTGCTGTACACCGGGCAGGCTCGTTACTACGCGATCAAGGAGATGGCCCAGTGAACGGGGGTGATGTCAAGGTCACCAAGTCATAGAATTTCGACGTTCACATAGAAATGGTATATGAAAAAAAAATGACATCATATTATTATTGCATATTATAGATATGAAATGTTGATTTCTTAAATGATGTTTCTCATCTTTTCTAGCAATCTTGACAGAGTCGCTGTGTGCACGCTATGGTTCTTTTGGATGGTATTCTTAAGTGTTTGTGTGTGTTTGCGACCTCTTATGTTCATACAGGCCTGTTTCAATCTCATCTCCAGCTTCGGGAGGTCTTTTCACATAGTACCGGGCCTGAAAGCCATTGGGAACCAATTGGTGAAACCAAATGGAACAAGCCAACACTGCCAATATCTACGTCGCTGGTGGGTCATGGCAGGAGCTGATCTTAAGAAAAGATCCGCCTCCAACCTTTGGCCGAATCAGCTTGAGGCCACCGCTGATGGGATTCTGAAGGTCAATTCATGGAGAAACAAATGTTTTTGACGGTGACTTTGTATGATTTTATGGGAAAACGAGAAAAACAATGAAGGTAGACATAGGTAGACCCTTAGGCTGATACTTGAATCTGTCTGCTAATTACCTTAAATCCACCTATCACATAGATGTGCTTCCGCGCCAGATACACGTATTTGGTCCTGGCACTGGCCACGTTCACTACCGTCATGGGTGTATGCCTTCGAAGATGGCAGAAACTCGCTGACTGAGAGAAAAAACAATTCAAATATATAAAATGCATGTATTGTCCAAATTTTTCAGGGTTTAAAACTTCATGATGAAACTAAGTTTGTAAGTTTGCAATATTATTTCAAAGATTTTTACAAGAAAATAATGGAACGAAAAGGGACACGAAAACATGCTTGACTCAATCAGACCCGAAATTATATTTGATTCAATCAGAGATAAAATTCAATCAGAGGTGAAGCCAAACCAAAATTCATTTACATATATAATATATTATAATATTATATATAGATATATATGTAATTTATGTGGATTCATATATAAATGGATATATAAATCAATTTTAAAATCATAATATAATTATATAATTGATTATAATTGTCTTTTCCTTCTACCTGGAGCGTTTAGTAGGATTTAGGTCTCAAGGTTTCGGGATTGGGGGTTAGATACGGAATTAAATTTACAGGATTGAAATTGGAATAACATATTAAATATATATATATATAATAAAATATAATATATATATATATATTATTATATATAATTTAATTTATAATTAAATATAATTATTATAAAAATATATATATATAAATATTTTTATATAATTATTATTTTATTTAAATTATATATATATAATATTATTATATAATAATAATATAATTATTGTAAATAATATATATATATATAATTATGTATATTTAAATATATTATAAATATATTAAATTATATATATTTATTTAAATATATAAATATAAATATATAAAAATATAA
>CAMXCT020006753.1:116353-133649 GCA_947184155.2 Cladocopium goreaui | reverse complement strand
CGTCAACCTCACCGTCGATCTCTCCGTCAACCTAACCATCAAACATCCCATATGCACCACTAAAAACCTCAAATTATATGTTTAAAATTTAGATAAAATATATTATATAAATTAATAATTCAATATATATATATATATTTTTTTTACAAATTAAATTATATATAATTATGTTCAATAAATATATAATTTTTAATAATAAATAATAATAATATTATTCAAAAAGAACAATTATTAATATATATATATTTATAAAATAATAATAATAAAATATAAAAAAAAACTAAATCATACGAAAAAATATAAAAAAATAAAAATATATTTAATTTTATATAAATTAGATTAAAATATATATATATATTTACCGATATATCTATGTATTAGGCGGACGTCGTTTCTTACCCCAGGCACCCAGAAATTACCCCATCCCCATGGCACACAGGGTTACCCCAGGCAAACCGGAAATTATCCCAGGGACCAAATCCTATTGGCACACTAATACCACACCATCGTTGGTTTGGCAAATAAAATAGTTGAAATATGTCTGTACCATTGCGAAATACATATCTAATTCCATCTCCTTCGGTAATAAAATCATGTTGAAAATTAGCAACCGCCATTAGCATACACGCATTGATAGAAAAAAAATTGTTTTCCATCCAAATCAGAAAATAAACCAATTCCACAATACACGTCCCGTTTTCTTGTCATAACTCTGGACATGGATTTATTTGATTTCGGTACTGTAATTATTTGTTTCCCAATGGTACACCCAGTGCCAAATAAGTCGTGCAAAGCATCTCTGACCCGAGCCCCGGCGTCATCCTACGCCATTTACTAAAATTTGCGCCAGCCGCATGGCACCTTGCTTACGCCAGACATCAATAATCTTCCGTCAGGTGGAAATCCTATTAGCACACCGACGGTCAAAATGCATTAATTCTGAAACAGGCAACTCAAATATATTTATTAATTATGTGTTTAATGTACGCTTGATAGCCAAAAGTTGGCAGCCATATGCCTGCTTGAACAATCAGAACTATCAGCTATCATCCTCCGCATGGCACACCAAGTTTCATGGTATTTCCAACCTACAAACCGTCATATTCCTGTGGTTTCTATGATAAATTCTGTTTCATGCCAATCAATCCTTTCATCCACTTCCCCATAGCACACCGCTGATCGGATCGATTTTTTTCAGATAATTTTCTTATGCTTTTGGTTTCTTCCGCACAGCTTCCAGCCCTTCACAAATCTCTTGGTTCTCCGCCCAAAAACCGTGCCTTGCCCAGAAGCAGCAGCACAAGCAACAACAGCAGCAGCAGCAGCAGACCAAGCAGCAGACCATGGCAAAGCCTTCCCAAAACCTCTCCAGGCTGGGTTTTAACTGGCTGCAATTTTAACGAGGTCCGAACGAGGTGCAAACGAGGTCCAAATGAGGTCCAAAATCACATTTTGGGAAATTGACCCCCTAAGTTTCCTAACAAATTCTTTGGTACCCACATACTTACGCATTCTTTTCCGAACAGTAAAATTCAAGAGCTTTCAGCGGTGGAGCATGGTGGAGCAGAAGAGGAAACCAAGCCAAGCAGTAGCTGCAGGCAAAAGCAAGGAGATAGAAGAGGAGACAAAGGGCGAGTAAGGGAAACTGAGGGGAGACAAAGGGACGCAAGCTTGGCAAACAAGGCGGCGGTAACAAATTTGAGCGGGCATAGATTGTTTAAGACGTATTGTAAGAACCGTAATAGCCAGGTAAGCATCGTGTGCCTATGCAAAGTGCCAAAAAATACATCAGTAAGTTAAAATCATAGGCACTGACCATGTGGGCCTCTCCCTATTCCCCATAGGCACACCACGATTTGGCACAAAATCTTGTCATCGGCACTTGTTACAACATCGACCCAGCTCCCAAACTTGAACC
This sequence comes from Cladocopium goreaui, assembly GCA_947184155.2. NCBI lineage: Eukaryota > Dinophyceae > Suessiales > Symbiodiniaceae > Cladocopium > Cladocopium goreaui. Next base: position 131,731 of record CAMXCT020006753.1, on the reverse strand, counting down.
CGAGAGCACCAAATGGCAGGCACACCGATGTTGGCATAAGATCTGCTGTGCTGCACAAAATTATTGAAGTACCCAGGGCCACATATTCTCTTTGACCGAGCATGCCACCGCATTTGGATGTCACAAGTATCAAACCAAGCAATAAAATAAACATGTTTATGACAACCAGTGTACCCCTGCGTCGTGTGCCTTGCAATGGACAAACAAACACTACGAAGGTTTCTGACTACAAATGGTAGGTTTATGTTGGTGAAATTCAGCGTGCCTATGCGTTTTATGGTCTTACAATAAGCACTGATCCAATGAAATAATAATATCATATATATCTTTTATACAAATTTCCCCACGGCACACCGACCTGAGACAACTTCAGGGGAGCCGAGACAAGAAACAACATGAACCCAGTATTGTATTTATATATTGTACCGACATACAGACATATCTGCAGACCTATATACCTACATACCAACATACCTACATACATACCTAAATACCTACATTGTATACCTACAGACCTACGTACCTATATACCTAGCGGCCTACATACCTACATACCTACATCCCTACATCCCTACCTACCTACCTGCATACATACATACCTACATCCCTACATCCCTACATCCCTACATCCCTACCTACCTACCTACCTACCTCCCTGCCTGCCTGCCTGCCTGCCTACCTACCTACCTACCTCCCTGCACACATACATTACATTACATTACATTACATTAAATTACATCACATCACATCACATCACATACATACCTACCCACGCGGGGGGGTGGGGACGAGGACCAGGAATGAGACCATGACCATGACGGGGGGGGTGGGGTTAGAGGCCTGTACCATATATATATATATTCTAGTATATATATATATATATCCATACATATTCATATATAATTATATATATATCCATATATCATATATAATTATATAGATATATATTCATATATCATATATATATATCCATATACATACTCTATATATATATCCATATATTTACATATTTATGTATATATATATGTATCACGATATATGGATATATAAAACATATTAATATATATATAGACTTCGGGATTATTTATTTCCTTGTGCCGAACCTTGGGCAGCCCTTGTGCGATGCAGGTTTAAGCCACTCCAAAGTTGACAAGTAACTGCCCTATGATGTTTTTTAAATAGGCTGGTTGTGCGACTGAAATATTCATGATAAATAATTCTTAATACCATTGCCAATCTACAACAAGCCAAGCCACTCATAAATACATAACTGATTTGAATAATGCGTCCTTTTCCAGCTGGTGGTTGTCCATATTGCCATCAAAATACTGCGCGGTGCTCGCATCGCATCATCGTTCTGGATTGCAGCTGGATCCAGATTTACATGGGTGGGTCCCATCTCGTCTCATTTGTCGCCCGGTTGAAGTAGTAAGTCTTCCCACCTTGGTGTCAGAGATGGTAGGGGACCAATGGATCTCAGCCATCATATATATATACACATATGCAGATGGTTATGTATGGATATACATACGTACAGTATGTCCTGGATAAATAACCATTTTTAAAACTTTCCCATGAAAGAACCTTCTCACAGAATCATTGCAAGCATACACTCCCTCTTTCTGATCCGATCTGCAACCTCTATCCTAGTCTTTCTCTTCATCAACTGTAGAAGGGTTCAGCTAAGGCAAGTTGAATTTCTACTCTGCACCGCTAGTTAGCAATCCAACGATCGGCTTTTTATGCCGAAAACTATGTTTTTGAGCGTTTGTTGATTGTCTTTCAACCCTCAGAGAGACATGAGTATTGGGGATCATCATCTCAGCTAGAGGGGAGAATACACAGGTTTGATATTACTTGCTTTTGATAGGTGAACCCTCCAATTTCGGTGAGTGAACCACTTCTTCTAGGTCCAACAAAAATGCATACCCCTCTCTGGTGGTGAATAGCCCCTAAGATCCATATTTTTTCATGTTTTTCCATAGGTTCTCAACATTTGGGTTTGAACTAGGGACACCGTAAAAATCCACTGGTTCATCATCGCGTTCCTTCAATTTCCCATTTTTTCATGGACTTTTGGGGCGTATACCTCAGAATTTCACAAAAAAACATGGGACAAATGATTATCACCCATTGGATTTTGGGGCTTTTCCCCCAACCATTTCTAATCTTAGATACCCTGCTAAGAATTAAGTTCTGAGCTGGTAGATATTCCTATTTATAGCAAATCATAAAGGATTAAACTAACCAGCTGGAAAAACACCAACTCAGCCAGGCCACTCGAAGGATCTTGCGCAGATTCCCAGCCCGGCGGCAGGCCACCGGGTGCGGGGAGCGCTTGCGGTTGCGGCATGGGGGCTGGGGCTGAAGGTGGTGTCCACTGCGTCTCCTGAGAAGTCTGCTTGATTTAGCCATTGGATAAACAACAGGGATAAATACTGGGATAAATAGAAATCTTCTGGGACAAATACTGATCTTGAGACTTTTTGACCAACAATTTGGGTGTGATGCATGAACTAATGAGGAAATTATGAGAAAATGAGTCAACTTTTGCGGGTAGCCTATTTCCAGATAAAGCCAAATGGAGAGAAGGAATCAGCATGTGGACTTTTGCCAGCAATATATAAATAAGAATGGTGGATCTAGTGAATTCTAAGTGATCATACTTAGGTGTACCCAAAACCCAGTCAAAGATCTAAAAATATGTCATAAATCGAAAATGCATACATATACCCTAAACCCAGTAGTTGTCATTTAGTTTCCAAACCAGGATGAGCAGTTTTCGAAGCACGGTGGCTGTGGCTTTGGATGTCCCAGATGTTTTTGAACATGCCCATGTCTTCGAACAACCAACGCAAGGATCTCACAAATGCTTCAAAGCGTTTCAAAGCAATGTTGTCTGGACTTTTGCATTTAATGCGGTATCAAGAATATGAATATATATATATATTCATTGGTTGCAACTGCCAAAAAACTATATACATTTAAAGATCCATATATACACAATTTATATCTATAGATATCTATAGATAATATATGTTTGTGCTAGTATGCAATAAGCCTGGGCCGTCCTTCATGGTAAAATTAACACAAGTATTGAGGTGCCGACCAAAGATTGAAGCATTGAGTGAGGACCCCTGAGCAAATGTCCCAAATTCAGAGGCTATGATATTGAATGTCCTGTGCAGGTGGCAATTGGTCTAGAGAAAAACTTAGAGTATTGATGCCAGATTCTCCAACTTTGAAACATCACTTGGTGACTTTCAAACAACATCTGAACATAGATCACCCATATTCCGAAGTTGTGTCCCTTCAAGTCCAAGCATCATTGGTGGCACGATTGAAGTAATAAGTCTTGCCGCTGGTGGGATCCTGGGCGCTTTCCCAGCCAGGTGGTAATCCCCCACCGCAGCCGCCGCCGCAGCCGCCGCCGCCGCCATAGCCCGGCTGCTGTCCGTAGGGGTTGTAGCGGGGGTCCCCGCCAGGGCCAGGTCCACCGCCCATGGGACCGTAGCCGCCCGGCCCTTGGGGTCCGGGGCCACAACCACCTTGGCAGCCGCCATACCTCGGGGCGATGACTTTTTGAAGGCCGAGATTCTCTGGTGAATCTTGTGACTCTGACTTCGAAATGTTGCTTGTAGGTGAATGTAACAATATAAATGGGGTATACCGGTATATATATAATATTATTTATATTGTGTATATATATATAAATATTTATATATATATATACATTTATTACAAACTATATAATATACATAATATTATTTATATTGTATATATTATATTATATATTACATCATATGTTAAATTCTATATTGCATTATATACTATATTACATATTATATTGTAATATAAATATACATATATATATATATAATACATTATACTATATTATATTGTATTATATCATATATTATATTATTTATATACATTATATCACACACACATGTATATATATATGTTTATAAACTCGTGTGTATATATATAAGCTAATTTTCCCTTCATATATGCCAGTTGTTCATCTCAGCATTGACATCCGGAGCACCCTCCTAAAATCGAACATTGTTTGCTGGAGAATCGCTCATGTATTTATAGTTCGGGGGTTTCTCAGCCATGTTTCATGATCCTATGGACAATTTTGTTTATCCCTTTATATCTCCATCATATCCCCATTCTATCCCATTGTATCCCTATGATAGTTGAAGGGTTAACTCAACTGGCAAGTTTCTGTGGGCAGCCACCACCCATGGGTTGACCGTAGTTCTGCTGCATGCCGTATCCACAGCCGCCACCTCAGTTCGTGCAGAGGTAGCCACAGCCAGGGAACAGATGGGACCACAAGAATGCATTTAATTTTGATCTGACTTGGTGATTTTTAATGTAGAATCCAATGGTTGTGGGGTCTCCAGTCCTATGGAAGGAAGTGCCATGATACCCCAGAAGTTGGGTATGGCAGAATGGTAGCAACTTCCTGCAAATGGTGCCGCCAACCAATTTTTGGCTGAGCTTATCTTCTGGTTGTGATTCAATGTGAGAAAAAAGAAAAGCTACAGTACTGCTCCTTTCTGCCAGGTGTTACCATTGGTGATATATCCCAACTCTGCAGGGCAAAAATCGGTAATAGTGATATGCTATCTTTGTTTGAGTAGATCTGCTGACGATCAACAATAGTCTATCCACGGTTGGGTCATGTCATTCTACACCCCCACCAACGTTAAATTCCTCTTAATCAGTGCTCCCAGAATGAACATATCCCCTACCAACCCAGTGTTTCTGAGGGAATGATTAGTTTTAATGGACTTCTGGATCGCGACATAGCATGACCACATCTATGTGTATGTCATGGCATGCCTAAACACTGACTGGCAATCTTCCACGCTTTATCCCCATTCTGCACAATCAATCTAATACAGTATCCCCATTCTATCCCCACAATATTTCATATCCCGATCATATCCCGATCATATCCCCATGACACCTCCATAAAGGGCTGTATAATATACATGTACGCAGTTCTAGAACAGTATCCATCAGTATCCCATTTTGCTGCCCTTACGTCTGCAAGGCACCGCATCCACCACCGCATCCGCCGCATCCGCCGCAGCAACCGCCGCCGCAGCCTCCGAAGCCGCCACCGCAGCCACCGCAGCCGCCGTTGTCGGGGCACCAGGATCCTCCGATAGGTCTGGGTCATTAGGGTCGCAACATGGGAGGGTAGCTGAAAATGGTTTTTTTCTAGGCTGTGTTTTAAAAATGGGGAGAATGATGAGAAAAACCATGAAATTTAGGGGTACCCTATTTTTCATACAGGATTATACAGTAGACATACCACCAAGAATGACATCATATTGACGTTTTGACACTGGACAAATGATGATACACCATGCGCTCACACAAGGCTGGTCCTTTGTTGTATTAGACTCATTAGACCATTGAATTTGGGGGTTGATAACTACTTGCCCATATCTTTGGTTGCAACCTATTCCTCCCAACAATAAATAACATTTCATCGAGGCTAAACCATTATTTCACATTGGATCTATTTATTAGGAGTACATCAAGAACGTTCAAAGGGATTCGTGCGCCAAGCATTCATTCGTGGCTGCCCCTGCCGCCCGCAAGACTTCACTGGATTTAGCCTGCGTTGCTGCGACCTTTGAATCTAAATCAGTAGTCCTTGATTGCCTACCAGCCAAAGTTGGGAGGGGCACCACGTGTAAACTGTGTATCTCTTTTGCATGCACATGTGTCATGATATGGCGTGATGTCACGCGGGGAGGTCTGAAACGCTGTGACATGGAAAAATATGATAAAATAAACGATGACGCAAAGATCTTCAAATCAAAGATGCAACGTATGATATGAACTTGTCATGTACAGTGGTAACTAAAGAAGATACTGCATATTCATTTGCACAACTTCGTCCCTGGCTCAATCAAAATATGTTTCAAACAAGACATCACGAATGATTCTCCAGTGCACATCGGGACCGCGACGAAGTGCATTGGAGTTCTCCAGGTCACCAGGATCATCCCATGGAGAAAGGAACTGGTTAGAAAAAATCAGAAGCCATAAAATGCTATAAATTATAAATGTTTAGTTACTTCATCCATGTATAAATGGGATATGGGATAAGCCCATTTATTTAGTAACTGGGTTATACTTAGTTCACCCATTTATAAATGGGATCACCCCACAGCATGGTGAAGCATGGTGCATGGTAAAGCCACCCAGAGTCAGTCCTGCTTTGTTCTTGCCCTTTTTGGCGTCCCATTCGATTTCATACCTCACCTGTGGCATCCATGGCGGATACATGGTTGGAATCCAGTTTTGACTCATTCAAAAATGGGGGCACTATAGAGAGGCGTCAAAGGTTCTCTAATTGCTTGTGACTCGTGACCAGCTGTCCATGCACGCATGCGTGTATTGGAAAAAAACTGAACAAAACAAGTACACTCCAAGACAGGCCCCGCAGAGTTGTTTAATTGTGTTCTAGATGCTCAAGGAAATCACTACTCACACTCCCTCATAGTAATTTTTGATCGAGGACTTGGAGCTTGCGAATTTACAGATTCCAAGCAAGAAATCTGCAATACAACGACCATGTCACCCCGAAGACATCACTATCATTTCTGTAGACATTTCATGCAAAAACTGCAGCATTTCATCAGCTCCTTTAGCCATAATCCCGACCTCCCATGTTATCCCTCCTTTGTTGCCATCTCAAGGGTGAATCTATGTTCCCATTTGCCCTCTGGGGATTTAACATCACTATTGACAATCCACCATTGTAGGTAAATCATCGCACTCAGCTTGGCCATGGCTGTTCGCAGCACATTTTTCAGCGGTTCCCAGCCGTTTCTCCCACCTTCATCCCATCTTGGATGGTGTTTTGGTCCCCCCCGGTGTACTGTCGCTGATGCGCAAAGAGGTCCTCCGACCCGTCGGCTGGCTCGATGAAACCAAAACCTGCGGGCCGTGATTTCTGTGAAGTTTCGTTAAAGAAACACACAGATAAAAATAGAATCATAGTATATCATCATAATAACGTTTGGTGCTTTCAACAAATATCAAAAAAGTTAGTGTCATCCTCGATGGTCACATCGTCAATACTTGGAACCAGCACAGACTTGGCGTCCTGAGATTTTGAGCCGTGGCTATGGAATGGCATGGACATTTAGCCACGGAGCTGCTGAATGACTGATATGATTTGTAAATAGAAGAGGGTTTGAAGCTGGTTGGTAGGGCATGAACCTTAAAGATCATAAAGACTCCATGGTCTGCCACCCACCAACTCAGTTCTTGGACTTTTCTTGGTGCCTTGGGGTTTGAAACCATCAACAGGCAAACCATCCAATGGAATCCAGTCCCCGAAGTAGCCAATAACACAAACCCACCTTTGTCTGTGAAGTATTTCTTCAGGGTGCCTTGCAACATCGCCTGTGCCGGGGGCTGACATCCTCCTAAATGCAGCTTGAGTCGACAGGAAAGACAGCTACTTCATCACTAAAAAGTCAATGTTCAGCCCCTGAGAAATGCGCGAATACAATACTCATAAGACTCCACCCGTTGACCAACATGAAAATGGAGTGTCCTTTCCCCATGTGATCTGCAGGAGTCAATGAGAATGGTCTCGAAGTACCCGAAGATCATGTTCGCAGGTCGATAGCTTCTCCACCAAAATAAACAATGTTGTGAGTTCCCAAAAAATTGGGACGTATCTGTTTGGACGAAACACGAAGCTGAAGTGGCTCAAGTTTGGGCAAACTACATGAGTCCCAAACAATGCCAAGGTATCCCAGGACATCCCATGTGGCCAGGCATGATTTTTTGACGACTTAAATGGGTGAAAAGGTATAACATATAAGAAGCAGCATGACAGCATGATTCTGCTGGGTTTCACAAGTACGCACAAACGCAAAATGTAAAGGGAAGCAAAATCAGCCAAATGACTGCAGTGTGTACCTTTGATCAGATCTGATGAACATGTTGGGCAGCACACAAACAGATTGGCGAAAACACATGTTAGAACACATGAAATTCAAAGGTCCTGCAAATGCCACCTATGTTGAACAGGTTCAAATCGGGCAGCTTTCTGATACTGCCACGACCAAATCACTATGTCTGACGCAAATTGTTTTGAGGGATCATACTTCTATCGTCTTTAATATGTACATATACAATATATATGTATACATACACGTACATACACGTAATTATATTGTATGTATTTATTACATAGATACACACACACACACTTGGCAATTGACTCCAAAAAGATAAAGCAAAGTCAGAAGTCTGAAAATACTATGAATCCATGAGGTGAATCTCACCTACAGCACTCTAAAAACTCCTTATATTTGGGCGCTTCCTATATCTAATGTATCTGCCTATCTATCCGCCTAATTATCTATCCATCCATCCATCCGTCTATCTATATAATATATCTAGTTGTCTATCTATCAATCTGTAAGTACTTCTGTCCTGTCTGTCCTTTTTTTCCTTTCTTTCCTGTCTTTCCTTTCTTTCCGTTCTTTCCTTTCCTTCCTCTATTTCCTTTCTTTGTTTTATTTCCTTTCTTTCATTCATGATATTTATCTATCTATCTATCTTATCTTATCTTACCTTACCTTACCTTACCCTACCCTAGCTAGCTAGCTAGCTAGCTATCTACCTATCTATCTATCTACCTATCTATCTATCTATCTGTCTATCTATCTATCTATCTATCTAATCCATCTAATCTATCTAATCCATCTAATCTATCTAATCTATCTAATCCATCTAATCTATATAATCTATCTAGTCCATATAATCCATATAATCTATCTAATCCATCTGATCTATCTAATCTATCTAATCTATCTAAGCTATCTAATCTATCTAATCTATCTAATCTATCTAATCTATCTGATCTGATCTGATCTGATCTGATCTATCTATCTACAATCTATCAAGCTATCTTTCTGTCTATCCATGTCTATCCATCCATCCATCTATCCATCTATCCATCTATCCATCCAGGCATCCATCTATCTATATCTATCTATATCTAGCTTTACTCATCTACATCTATCTATCTATCTATCTGTCTGTCTGTCTGTCTATCTATGTATCCAATCCAATGTAACCTAGTCCAATTTATCTATCTACCCTTCCATCTATCCATCTAGCGTGCGTATATGTATATGTACATTACATAGTTCCGTCATGCTTGACCCATCCCATGATCTTCGACGTCATTTCCCGTGGCCATTTCCGTTTCCCGTTGGGTCCCCCACAGCAGTGGAAGCGCCGCTGGCGTCCACGCTCCAACTGGCTGCCCGATACTTTCCTTTTCGGTCGTCCCATTCAGCCTGATGAGTTTTCGGCCTATCACTGGGGGTTGGTTATGAGCCCAGTGACCCAGTGATACGTGGACTACCCTCCAGTAACGGGAAATGCCATATCAATGGAGGTTGAATGGGAAAAACATGGAAGAACATCTATAAATTAGCCCAGTGATAGGTGGACTAAGCCTAGCCTATTTATAGGGACGGTTATAACATGTGATCATGGTTCATGGTTATAACCTATACTTCCTAACCGGGACGAACCACTAGCGGGGGTTGGTTGTTACAAGGGCAAATCACTGAAACAGGATTGGGTGGAGGGGGTTAGGAAGATTGGATGGGTATACATATATATAATATGGGATGTATGAATGCATTTATATCCTGAATCAAAGGCTTGTGTACTATGGACCCATTTACGTATTCATGTGTATAGTATGTGTAATATATATATATACACAAAATACAACTAATATAATTATATATATGTACAATTATGTACAATTATATGTTGTACATATGATATAAACATCTATTTCAATATTTTAATATAGTATAATTTGCTATCTTATAATATAACATATATACATATTATGATATCTAAAGTATAATCATACATATTAAATATGCACACCCACACATATTATACGGCAAGGGGACAAACTTCAAGTTCTGACTTATGTGGCCATATGTGGCCAGGTTCCATTCTGCCCTCCACATCTGTTGAAAAAAACGATGTGCAAAACACCGCGCAACGCGCAGGTCCACCCGAGCAAACGGAAACAAAATCAGATTTTATCGATTTGTTGATTTGTCCAATTGCAATATATACACTAGTAGATCTTGTTGATTGCTACAAATGTGGATGTAAATCATCAATCGTGCCTTAACTTAGAAATACTTTCGAACCCCCAACACCGGGGTAGATGTTGGAAGATCAAATCGTTCTGCAAAAACTTTATCACCAATCATTCACCAGTCATTTTACCCAGCAAGAATTTGGAAGTGCCGGGTTCCTGCACTCATTCCATGATATCATGGCTAATCTTGGATACAGCACCCTGTTTATCAGAACCTGGGCGATCAAACATTCCTTGACTTTTGCCTGCCATTCACCAGTCGGTTTGCACAGCTACCAAATGATTTCAAGTATAATTAGTTGCCTCCCCATTTCATGTTTTCAACCCATTCACAATCCATTCAATAACCCATTCATTGCCCTCCGGTAATCAAACGTAGCAATTGAACATCCTCCCTTCATGGATGGTGTTCCATTAAAACCTGTATTGAGTTCGGGGATTTCCCAGCTAGCCATGTTTGATTGCACGGGGGAAATCCATGCACCCAAGGCCCAAGGCCCAAGGTTTTCCACTCCGATTTGGGCCTCGAAGATCACACGCTCGCCTCCCCGCAGGCTGTCGCCATCTCCGCTAAACCTAGATGTGGAACACACCAATTTCAGCAACAGAACATCGGGGATAAAATTGATGAATCAGTAAGAAATAGTTGTTTTACTCAGTTATGTCAGCATTTGCCAACCACTCATGGTTGTGTCCCCATGTATCCCATTAACCAACGCGGTTGAGGTTCTGATAATTTTTTGTGAAAGTCAATGGGGATCACATCCAAAATCAGGCCCTGGAGTGACATGGTGGGGGTGGAATGCCACTGTCGGCCCCGACCCATCTCAGTCTCCTGCATTGCGAGAATTAACCTCCCATTATCAGTATGAAACAATATGACATGCAAACTGTGGTGCTTTCCGAATGACAATTCCATTGGTCCACGATTTGTGGGTTTGATGCTTGATGAATTCGCCCCCACCGCAGATTGCCGAGATGCTGCAACGTGTGTGCAAAAATGTCGTCACCTCCCTCATCTGGTGTGATGAATCCGAAACCCTGGCAGGTGATGGCAGGTGATGGCAGGTGATGGCAAGTGATGGCAGGTGATGACAAGGGTTCGACGTTTCCAATTGGCCTCATAGTTTCAGAGACAGGTCCACGGATTTCAACTTCCCACCCCGGATCCCGGGAGGCACCTTCTCGGAGACAAATTTCTTCAACTTGCCACTTGGCATGGTTAAGATACACTAATCTGTACGAGTCGTTCCGGCGGCGTGGAACGGGCACGACGTTCACGTTGGACCTTTTCTTTCCCTGGGCCGACCTGGTGACTTCACCCAGTTTCCAGGTGAAACTTCCTGAACCGAAAGGGCGGGTTGCGAAGTGTCATGGTCGTCGTGGGCTCGGCGGGAAACTTGCTGGAGCTGGGTCCAACTAAAGCGCTAGAACTGCCTGGAGGGATACCTGGTATGCATACATTCTATGATATATTAAAAACATGTAGACCTCATTGTCATACATATATTATATATATGCATGAATACATTAAATTAATTACATTCCATTCCTTTCCATTCCACTACATGAATACATACACATGGTGTACATGACATATACAAGCTTGGTGTATTGCAAGATCTACGACAGGTGTCCCACATGCTTCTGTAGGGCAACATTAGGATGTACGAAAGCTTCTCCAACATTAGAGAGACAATAGAGACAGCACAGCCTGGTGACTTTTTGAAACAAAGTCGACAGTAGCTTTGGCTTCCTGGAACTCTCTCTAACTACTTCCGGGTGGCAACGACGAAGATTGCCATGATCTCATCTGGCGCAAAGCCTGAAACTAGGCTATTCAAAAAAGTCTGAGCCATGATCATCATTTGTTCCATTCAAATGGCCGCTTAACGAGGCATGCCGTATGCTCCCAGTTGAACCAAAGCCATATCTTGGTTTGCTATTTCCACATGAAAGTCAGCTTCAGTCACCACTCGTTGGCATCTCTGTCGGCTTTGTTGCCCTTGCCATATTTCAGGAACACCACTGCTTCACACTTTGTGGCGGAGCATCTTGAAATCTGAAGGATCAGGGAGGATTAGGGCCGATGTTTGGCCCGTCAAATGACCCACTGATGAGTTGAATCTTGGCCGGTCAAAATGACCCATCCATGTTTGTCAAACAATCTATGGAACATGGCTCATTTATAAGTATCTATAGGAGGCAAAGCTACTAAACATGCTGTTTTTTCCCTTGCAATCTCTTAAATTACATTGAATACCAGACTGAGTGTAACAACCACATCTTCTCAGAGTGCAAGTCGGCATCTCAAATTAGCCAGGTCAATGGAGTCATCAGTGGGGAATGAACTACTATACTTTCCACAATCCATTGTAAATCAGCAGTGCCAATCCAGAATATTCATGAATATTCAAAATATTTTTGAGGATTGAGGCATGTTTACTGTAGTCATGTTTGGAATCTCACATGAATCAGTACTGATCAGTGAGTGATGTTGGGCTCACCCGAGTACAACGCCAACAAACGTCTACGTTGTCTGTTACACATCAGACCAAGTTCCCTAACTTCCCGAAACCCTGACGCTGCTGGTCTCATAGTGTTTCGGGAAAGCCATCACTGTAGCGACCAGCACCTGTGCCACATGGGGGTATCTTCAGGATCAAGAGTCGACGATAGCAGTCAGATGGCTGTTGGGGAGATCAGGAATCTGAACCTTTTTTCATCACATGGTACGAGTACAGTTACCATTCCATTCGTTCCTTTAGCTTAGGTTGGATCTCCATTACCAAACGCGGCCAAAAACACAACAGTACCCAAAGGGGGGAGGGGTCAAAAGATGTCAAAGGTATTTAAAGATATCCCAAAGGTCGTATGAATTGGAAAAAACAGAATGAGACTATGAATGGGGGATCGAAACTTCATTTATCTTCGTTTACCTTTTCGCTCATCAGATGTGGCAAGCTGGGAAATCCCGGAACATCCTGGAACTAAACGGAGGTTCCTGAATCGTAAAATCATCGAACTAAACAGTGGATTCTCCAGAAAACCATGGTTGATTACTGGAGGGTACGCATCGCACCGAGACGGACGGGTCGAAGCGGAAAAGTTTCCGCCAAGTGACTCAAGAAAGGATGTTTCAAAGCCTCTGAGGCTGTAGGTCTCAAACAAGGATCCACCTGTGGCACAAGGGTCTCACCGGGGCACCTCACTAATAAGCAAGAACTCCCAATTCCCAGCCAATGGTTTTGAAATTGCAAGTTGTGGGTGAAATGACTTGAAATGTTTAGCCTTCAGCCGGACAGGGTCCAATTTTGCATCGGACCATGGATCAGTCTACGACATCGTAGACCAAGTAGTTCCGCCTTCTACATCCTGAAATTTGCCTGCGCCTGATGGCCTAAAAATTGTGGACGCAATATAAAGTCAGGTAAATAATGTATATGAAATATATACATATACAAATAAACATATATAATTATATATATATATACGCGTAAACTGTAAGTTTTCCATGGTGTTCCAGGTGGTGTCTTCATGGCCCTTCAATGTCTGCTATTCCAGGAATGACCTTCACATCATCCCCCACAACGTCCATGCCTGTAACAAAGAGCTTAAGAAGTCCAAGAAGGCCTGCAGGGAACATGTCCCTCAGGGTATGGCTCAATTTTGGGCGATCACCAAATAAGTTGCCGATGTATATGGGCCACGGTCAATATTTAATATATACCTCCAAACCATCAAAATTGAAGAGTGCATTATCATTTTCAGGTTTTGGGAAACTCTGTTCGTATTCCCTGTATAGTCCATTGTATCCTCATGGTTTTCCAGCAAGGGATGAGATGCTTCTTGGCACCTTCAAATGCAGCACAATGAAGCAAAATTCTCGGACATTCATTTTCTTCATGGAACGGTCGTCACCACTAGCACAACCACCACTATCACATCACAACCACCACTATCACCCACCACTGTCACCACCACCACTATCACAACCACCACTATCACAACCACCGCAACTGACGAAAGCTTCATTTTCACATCTTCCACTTTCAATTTTTGAGGGAGGTCTCGCACGAAAACTTCGTTTTTACATCGTCAATTTTCACCTTTTGAGGGAAGTCTCGTACGAAAGCTTTGTTTTCATATCTTCAACTTTTCAGATTTTGAGGGAAGTCTCGCATGAAAACTTCATTTTCACATCTTCCTCTTTCATTTCAACAACTCATTCAGGAAACATCTGAGCCCTGCCATGTCTTGCGCTTGCTTGCTGCTCATCTTGGACGAGCAACGCGCGCCAAGAAAAACAGTTTTTCAGCGAGCAATGGGCCAGTGTCTGGCCGAGAGGGATTATGTGATTTTTTGGTTATCGTTTTGTTATCATTCGGGTTATCGTTTGGGACAACTGGTTGGATCAAAAAAACCTGCAAAACAATGATTCTGGGAAACCTTTCTTTTGAAAATTCTTAATGCTGTCTTGAACAAAGCTTGAGGCTGCTGCGGAAAACGAAAAGCGCAAACTCCAAAAGGCATAGAGGAAAGAGCGGAATCTAGAGCAGCCAGACTGTTCCTGCCGCAAGGCAAGCCCTTGTTCTTTCCTTTCTCTAGCATGGCGCGTTGTCACTAGCAAGAGTTGAGGCAAAAGACTGAAATGTGGCCGTACAGTACGAGTACTTGAAATGTACTCAGCATGCAGCGCAAACAGCAGCATAAACAGACCATCGCCACACAGCAATGCACATCACCAGGTACCACCTGTTCAAAACAGGATTTGGCCGTTTGCCTATCTCTCAAACAGATGGAGAATGCTATTGAATGCCTACATAAAGGCATCGAATAACCTGCACAGTAAGACAAAGGATGATTGATGACCAAGATCAAACATAAGCAAATGTCATCGGTTTTTGAAGAGTGTATTGTCGTTTTCCATGCCTCAGCTCAATTTCCAAAAATAGAGATGCCATGAATACTACTCTCCATTACAGTAAATTTCGGCTGTAGCTCATATGCATCAGTATATATATATAACATACACTGTATGCACAAACGTGAACACATATGAACAATAAAATAAGTGTAATGTCGTATATGGTTGAATACTATTCGAAGGACGTTTAGAAGTCAAACTTCCGACAATATGGACAGCTGAAAAGCAAAGCAGGGAAGAGGCAGAGAGAAGAGGA
>CAMXCT020006753.1:13853-113853 GCA_947184155.2 Cladocopium goreaui | reverse complement strand
TTTGACCCCCCAAAGCGTCATATTTTTCAAATGGGAATTGTCCCGAAAAAGGGGGCGAGATGAACCAATCTACAACCAATACTTGAACATATTCGAAACATGTTGAAACCAAACAAACAATGCTACAGACTAGTGCTGTACCAGGCTCCCACACATGCTGCTAGCATCCATTTCTCGGAAGAGCCGGCCGTCCTGCCACTATCTGCTGATTGGTCTTGGAGTACTAGCCTGAATTCTCGGTCTTGGTTTCCAGCAGGGTATCAATGTCGAAATGGATGGGTAATTATTCTACCATGGTATGCACCAAAATTTGCAATCCTTAGGGGAAAACAACTATTGGATTTAGATTCTTATCATGTTCATTCATTTTCAACTAATGGAAAATCTCAGCCATTGGAGAAAGGCCCCTATCACACCCTTTTGGGTGGAGCTCTCACGGATGCCGAAGGACGGGTCTCCTGTGTGAAGTATTGTGGCACGAAGCGGGCCGTGGCCAACATGTGGGAAGGAAAAGGCCTCGCTACGGAAACTTTGGTGCCAAGTTCTCAAAATGGGAAGAAAATACAGGTGAAATCAAATGAAATCAAGGGGAGACAAATTTGGCTGGAGGTATCCAGATTCAGCTTAGAGTTCAGTTTGTTGTTTAGTTGCGTCCAAAAATGGCTAGGCATCAGTAGTCTGGACCAACAGTGAATTGTTGACGGCCTTGAGCCCGCCTCTCAGCCCGGCCCCTGTCCCTTCCCAATTTTGCTGGCAGGAGACCCGAGGATGCCGATGATGCGTGCCAGCAAGCCTCAGTGACAGCTTGCTCTGGATCCATGAATAAATGCAGACAGCCAGGACCAGGACAACCATCCCCTTAAACTATATTGCTGCGATTGTAAGGAATTGTGAAAGCTTCTGGCATCCAGATCTCGGACTGTTGAAACATCATGAAACATCTATTTCGCCCCTACTAACAAAAGACTCTGTCACAACCCGAGCACAAGGTTGACACGATCGTTGACAGCCTAGCAACTCTGTACAGAATCATTCTGGAAGAGAACGAAGCCTGCCAAAGCGAAGCTCCATCTCTAGAGTTTCAGGTAGATTCATCTGGCGTCGATCCTATAACTTCCCTTTTGCTCTGCGCAAGAAGGTGTGATCAACGGGTGTTCCCCATGCTATCATCAACATCAACTCAATGGTCCATTGGTTAAAATATGGAAGTAGCATGCCTGTTACCCTCGTGGAATCAAACATGCTTTGCTGGAAAATCATCCATGGATACAGATACATTTTCCCATCAAAAACCATTGACAGATAGGAATCTCCCAACCATGTTTGATTGCCGAATGGTTTTCCTTGGTGAGACTGCCTGACCAAAGCTCAGCAATGATGCAGCCCAACGACCTGATCCAAGAAGCACATACGCAAAACTGCAACGTCTGCCAATGTCTGCCATGTCGACAAGTTGACATGGAAACTCCTGAGAATCCCGTGCCAAAGGTCAATCTTCTGGTCGTAAGGCAAACCCAGAATCACTTCTGGAGCCCTCAGCGGTGGCAGGAGATTGCACCCTGAACTACCCACCTTTTGTAAAACCATTTTTTATTGAACCACCAAACCACATCAAAACATGGTGTGTAACCGTTAAACCCCCGAAACCGGGAAGAATAAGGATCCCTGTACAACTAACACAGGTATCCCCATAGAATCTGAATAGGATTCTTTTTATCGGTCACAGTCCGGTTCGAACTTAGAACAGTCGCATGTTGGCACGAAAGCAAACTTGCCAAACGAGATCGACTACATGATTTGACTATATTTCACCAATGTGGTGAATAAACCCAGTGTCATCATAAACCTCTAAGTATTGGGAATGATTTACTATTGGGTTTACACGGGTTTACCACATTACACACAATATCGAGAGTTCAATCGACTTGATCACAATCTCCGTTTGAAATAGAAAACACGCAATGGCTACTGAAAATATATTGTAACGATATTAACGATATTATTGAAGATGCAGCGGAACTGTGTTCACAACAAGAACTTCAAAAGCAAACCTCACATATGTATAAGGGGTCTTATAAGTACCCACTACTGTTCATTGGAGTTCTAGGGTGGCAAATGCAAAGTCCAAATTAAGTGGCTATTCCTGCTACTTTCGTCAATCACATGCACTGTGGAGGGCCCCTGCCTGTACGAGCGTGACTGCACATAGTTGGTGAGACAGTCATCCACGAAGCAGCTGGAACCGAAATCGATAACTTTGACCTGGTGCCATTGTGATCCAATCTATAGGGGGTTCCGACCACGAATCGGGAATCTTTGCAAATCGAAGATTTGGCATTGGGATTTTTGAACAACAAAACAATTTGTGGTTCAAAAGCTGGGTGCGCTTTTTGCTCAGGGATGTTCATTTTCCCCAATTGTCGTGGACAACATCTGTGGAAAATTGTGGAAAACTGTTCATGAAGACAGTGTAAGCGACGAAGTTACAAAATGCGCCGCTGATATGCATATGCCCGTTTGTGCAGGATACTTGCATATGTTGTCAATTTATATACCAGTAGTACCGCACAAGGCGGTGGCGGAAGTTTCAAAGATAGGACCACTATAGGAAAGGTTGAGTTGTTGGAGTGTCGATGACGGAGTGACAGGTGGTTGGAGTGTCGATGTTTGATTGACACATTCTGTTGATCTTCTTGATGCAATCAGGTATTCATCCATCTTCCTTTTGTCTATCTGTTCGTTTATCTGACTGCCTATCTGCCTGTCCATCCATGTTGTCTATCTATCTTTCTGTCTTTTTTTCTGTCTATCAGTCTGTCAAACTATCTGTCAGTCCATCTATCTACCTTCTCGTTCTATCTATCTTACTCTCTTTCTTTCTTTCTTTCTAACTTTCTTTCTTTCTTTCTTTCTTTCTATCTATCTTTCCTTCTTTCCTTGTTCTTTCTTTATATCTGTCTGTCTGTCTGTCTTTCTGTCTTTCTATCTGTCTATCTGTCTATCTATCTATCGATCTATCTATGTATCTGTCTATCTGTCTATCATCTGCCTACTGTCTACCTGTCTCTCTGTCTACCTGACTCTATATCTATCTATCTGTCTATCTGTCAATCTATCTATCTATCTATCTATCCATCTACCTGTCTATCTATCTGTCTGTCCATCTATCTGTCCATCTATCTGTCTATTTTTCTGTCTATTTTTCTGTCCATCTATCTATCTATCTATCTATCCATCCATCTATCTATCTATCTATCCATCTGCTCATCAAACAGTCTGTCTATCTATCAATCGATTTGTCTGTCTATATATCTTTCTATCTTTCTGTCCATCTATCCGTCTATCTTCCTGTTTCTGTCTATCTATCTGTCTATCTTTCTGTCCGTCTATCTATGTATCAATCAATCTATCTGTCTATCTACCTATATGTCCATCGATTTGTCTATCCATCTATCTGTCTACATATCTGCCTATGTCTACCTACCTACCTACCTACCTACCTATCTATCTATCTATCTGTCTAAGTCTATCTATCTGTTTGTTTTTGGACAGCTCAACGTCCAAAAATGGTCCAACGCTGTGGTGTTTTTACCGTTTTGGCTTCGACATCTGCTTCGCACCACAACAGCGTGCACTTTTTCGAGCACTCAACTTCCAAAAGTGCTCCGAGGCTGCAATGTTTTTACCATTTTGACTTTGAAATGTGCTTCGCGCCTCGACGGCGTGCAATTTTTGATCGCCCAGCTGACCAGATATCTCCGCACCCGCCGCTTTAGCGAGCCTACTCTTCGACCCTCCGGAGCCACAAAACATTGAAAAAACACAATGCTTCGCGACTTTTCTACCTTTTCGCGCACCTGGATCTTCTTTCTTCGGCCTTTCTCTTCTCTGATCTTCTTTCTTCTGCCTTTCTCTTCTCTGACTCTTCCCACCTCTGCTTTTCCATCTGTCGATATTGTCGGAAGTTTGACTTCTAAACGTCCTTCGCATGTATGTATATATATATACACCAGTAGTACCGCACAAGGCGGTGGCGGAAGTTTCAAGAATAGGAAACCTATAGGAGAGGTTGGTTGTTGTGAATCACGGATGGCAGAGCGAATCCACTGATGGACCGACAGGTGGTTGGAGTTGTGCTTTTTGGTATGGTTGCAATGGTTGCAGTGGTCACCTGGTCGGTCACCTCACCCGCAACTGCTGGATGTATGTAGTGTGGTGTGGTGCAGCTGTAGTTGTAGTTGTAGTGTAGTGGAGTTGCAGTTGCATTTGTGGTGGTGTAATGGGTGTAGTGTAATGTAATGTAATGCGATGTGGGGAAGGGTAGTGTAGTGTAGTGTAATTGAGTGTAGTGCGGTGTGGTGTGGTGTGGTGTGGTGTAGTGTGGTGTAGTGTAGTGTAGTGTGGTGTAGTGTAATGCAATGTGTGTAGTGTAGTGTAGCATAGTGTAGTTTAGTGTAGTGTGTTGTGCAGTGTACTGCAGTGTGGTGTAATGCAGTTAGTGTAATGTAGTTGTAGTTGTAGTTGTAGTTCTAGTCTAGTGTAGTGTAGCGTAGCGTAGTGTAGTGTAGTGTCGCGTGGTGTATTGTAGTGTAGTGCAGTGGTAGTTGTAGTTGTAGTTGTAGTTGTAGTTGTAGTTGTAGTTGTAGTGTAGCGTAGTGTAGTGTCGCGTGATGTATTGTAGTGTAGTGTAGTGTAATTGAGTGTAGTGTACTGTAGTGTAGTGGAGTGTAGTGTAGTGAGGTGTAGTGTAGTGGAGTAGGGTGTAGTGTAGTGTAGCGCAGTGTAGTGAAGTGCAATGTAATTAGTGTAGTGTAGTGTAGTCTTATGTAGTTGTAGTTGTAGTTAGTGCGACGTAGTGTAATGTAGCGTAGTGTAGTGCAATGTCATTAGTGTAGCGTAGTGTAATGTAATGTAGTGTAGTTGCAGTCGCAGTTGTAGTTGTAGTTGTAGGTGTAGTGCAGTGTCATTCAGTGTAGTGTAGTGTAGTGGAGTGTAGTGTAGTGTACTTAGCGTAGTGTAGCGTAGAGTAAATGTAGTATTGTTGTGGTTGTAGTTGTAGTTGTAGCTATAGTTATGGAGTGTAGTGTAATGCAGTGTACTGTAGTGGAATGTAGTGTAGTGTAGTGTAATGTCGTAGTCTAGTGTAGTGTAATGTTGTAGTGTAGTGTACTGTAGTGTAGTGTACTGTAGTGTAGTGTACTGTAGTGTAGTGTAGTGTAATTGAGTGTAGTGTAGTGGAGTGTAGTGGAGTGTCGCGGAATGTAGTGTAGTGGAATGTAGTGTAGTGTAGTTGTAGTGTAGTGTGGTGGAGTGTAGTGTAATGTAGTGTAGTGTAGTGTAGTGGAATGTAGTGTAGTGTAATGTAGTGTAGTGTAGGTGAGTGTAGTGTAGTGTAGTGTAATGTAGTGTAGTGGAATGTAGTGTAGTGTAGTGTAGTGTAGTGTAGTGTAATTGAGCGTAGTGTAGTGTAGTGGAATGTAGTGAAGGTGTAGTTGTAGTTGTAGTGTAGTGTATTGGAGTGTAGTGTGGTGTAGTGGTAATTGTAGTTGAAAATGCTACAGAACCCTCACGTTTTGCTCACGTTTGACAAGGTGCACAATCCCTTGCCCCTGCCACGCGAAACGACATCTGAACCTCCAAAAGTGGTCCGAACACCTGGTGCTTTTAACATTTTGACTTCAAAATGTGCTTCGCGCCACAAGGGCGTGCACTCTTTCGACATCTCAACTTCCAAAAGCTCTCCGAACGTGAGGTGTTTTTAGCTTTTTCACTATGTGCTTCGCGCCACAACCGCGTGCACTTTTTCGACATCTCGACTTCCAAACATGGTCCGGACCTGCTGTGTTTTGTACATTTTGACTTCGAATGTGCTTCGCGCCACAACAGCGTGCACTTTTTCGACATCTCAACTTCCAAAAGTGCTCCGAACGTGAGGTCTTTTTAGCTTTTTCACCGTGCTTCATGCCACAACGGCGTGCACTTTTTCGACATCTCAACTTCCAAAAATGGTCCGGACCTGGTATTGTTTGTACATTTTGACTTCGAAATGTGCTTCGCGCCACAACCGCGTGCACTTTTTCGACATCTCAACTTCCAAAAGTGGTCCCGACCTGGTGTGTTTTGTACACTTTGACTTCGAGATGTGCTTCGCGCCACAACGGCGTGCACTTTTTCGACATCTCAACTTCCAAAAGTGGTCCGGACCTGGTCTGCTTTGTGCACTTTGACTTCGAAATGTGCTTCGCGCCACAACGGCGTGCAATTTTTCATCTCTCATCTGCCCAGCGGGCTCCGCACCAGCCGCTTTCGCGAGCCTACTTTTCGACCCTCCGGAGCCACAAATCATTGGAAAAACGCGACTTTCCTACCTTTTCGCGCGCCTGGATCTTCTTTCTTCTGAGACTTTCTCTTTTTTGATCTTCTTTCTTCTTCTCTTCTCTTCGCTGACTCTTCCCATCTCTGCTTTTCATCTGTCAATATTGTCGGAAGTTTGACTTCTAAACTTCCTTGGATAATATATGATTCAATTATTATATCTACATCCATATATTTATATATATATATAATATTATATTATATATATATATATATATTGTATAGTTAATATACAGTATAGAAATGAATATTTCCTTTTATACATGTACACATACTAGTGGGAGTCGGCTGGAGCTGCATCAAGTTATTCGGGTGTGTTGTTGCTTCATGTAGCTGGATTGGAACTTTGGCAAAAATCCTTCGCACCTCGCATCGAGAATAGCTCTTGATCAAGATGTTCCTTTGCGGCCAGTTGCAGCAAAGGTTTTGGCCATCCAATATATAAGGACGACCCAACATATAAGGCTATATAGGCTATTATGCAGTTGATAAATGATGGCTGGTTTATGATTTTTTTGGGAATATACTACCCAATATATTATATATATTGGGGGCAGTGAAGAATCTGAAGAATCTAGCCATATCTAGGTTCTCAAACTACATTGATCTTGAACTGGAGCAAAGGTCTCAAGAAGGAGAATACAATCAGTGGATGATATTCGCAATGTGCAGCAATGAGTGTTCCATCAGCATTTTCATACGGCACGTTTTGGTCCAATCGAATGACAGCCTCATGTCCCAACCGGCCCAAATTCCAATGTATTTGGGTCTGTGATACGCCCACTGGATAGGGCCCTTCGCCAGAAAATCAATGCACCAGATCCGGTTTGGCACATCGATTTTGGTTTGCAGATACCCCCAGGTGCATCGATGTTTGGATCACAGAAATACATAGAAAGTAGAAAGGCCTGGTAAATCGATTTTGGTTTGCTGCAGTCCTTGGGCGTATTGAAGTGTATATGGAGATTATATGGAGTATAGTTTCTGTAGCTATAGACTGATCATGAAGATGAAGACCTTCTTGCCTGTGATGAGCATGGTGATAGTGGTGATCAGTGATAACGACGATGATGACTATGAAGAAGACTTTGGTCAATCACACAGGCAAATATATATATATTTATTTATTTATTTATTTATACTTCTGACGGTGATGTCACCCGTTGCCCATCATCCCTCTTATCCTTGGTGGCAGCTGCAAGTATCAATATGGTAGTAGACGGTAGTTATTTTGGCTGCGGTGGGTAAGGGGCCTACCTAGTGTGCTTATCACGGACCCAAATACATTAAAATTGGATTTAGATACCTTGAATATAACTTCCCAGCTAAAGAAGAATTGCCCCAGCCCACGTGTTTTGACCCATCCCAAGGAAGGAATGACACCAGCAATGACAAGCAATGGCAAGGGAAACCAGACTTGACATCAGCAATGAGTTTTTTCCCCTTTGGGATTCATCATTACCTGAAGATATGTATGGAGATTTCCTAAAATACAAGTACCCCAAATCATCCAAGTCATGGATGACCATGACTTAGTATTGAAACCCTGGCCTCGGGGATCCCCCATTTTAAGAAACCCCCGGTATGGGACACACTGTGGACACACTTTCAACTCCTCACTCCAAGCCGCTCGGGCTTCAAATCAGCGTGGATCAAATAGAGCTGGTGGATGTACCTGGTAGTGGGGTTGGGTCAATGTCTATGGGACATTGAGGATCTTTTAAGGGAACAATCATGAACAATCATTGGCCAGCTATATCCATCTATTTCCATTTGTTCGATATGGACTCGATGTTTTGTTGCGTCCTTTGGAACATTGTGATTCATGAGGGTATAAGCCTCCCTTAAACGTGAGGATATGAGATAATTAGTTTTGAAACACCCTAGACACACCAATCATAGACCTTGCTGAAAGCATACTAAAACAAGTAAAAATGGGACTGCAGGCATACAATGACAAACCGCCATCAGTATGATTTCCCGCCACTCTTCCACGTTGTCATAATCGATTTGTCTCCGTTTGCTGGATGCTGTGTGCCATCTTCGCGATCCGCAACTGCCGAGCCTGCCTATTTCATTGAACTGCGGGTTGTTAGAGTAAGCAAAATCAAATCAAATAACGCATACGATCGTATATGCAAGAAGATCTGCGAAAGTCTGGCAACATCCAGGCTCAGCTTGCCCAAACCTACATCACCCAGCACAAGTGTCTACTCTATTATCACACGTCGAAGTTGTCCCAGCTTCGGACATGTTTCGAAGGCTGTGGTTTAGCCATTCGATGATGAAAGCACACTGCCGATCGCGGGCATCATAGATCACCTGATTGCCACCCTTTGATGCAACCTGAAACTTCAACATTGGAGCTGCCTCTGCTGACTGTGCTGGCCACACATCTGAGCCTGCAGGACGCCCCCAAGCAGCGAAGTGATACCAAAACATGGCCATCTCTGAAGCCAACTGCTGTTCTTCGGAAGATGCTTCTTCCGGCAAGTCCATGAAGACAAATGGCCTGGGTGTGAAAAAATGACGCCCATCAATGGCCCATGAAAGAACAAATCATTCCACATTATCCCAAGTTTTGACGATGAGGAAACATATATACATAAGGTGATAAGGTATAAAGTATCACAACAAAGTCCAAAACTTGTTCAAAACATAAGCCCTCATGAAGACAAATAGCAAGTCGTCCGAGTGTTTGGCAGTGCCAGTGGCACTATGTGCAAAGACGTAGCCGAAGACGCCATGAGCAGTTGGAGCTGGGCCAGTCACAAGGCTCCGGCGGCAGAAATGGCCAGGGCAATAGTAGTGCTTGTCTGTCATAACACGAAGCGCAGACCACCAACCCTCACTGGGGCTGGAGCCCTCACTGGGAGCCGCCGGTGATTCAAGGGATTCCAAGCTGTACAGCTCCGCTTGCGCTTGCGAAGACTGATATTTGGCCTGGAATAAAGTCTGAAAGTCTTTGTTGCTCAGGTTTTTGGCAACAGTCGTGAAAAATTCACCATCCTCCTGGGTACTGCCGATAAGAATTGGAACTTGGTTCACCTGCCCTTTTTTCAGCAGGTCCCAGGGATGAGCTGAGAGCTCCACCCCATCAATGCTAGCAGCCCATGGGATCTCAGGATATGAGCCCAATCCTTTGGCCTTTCTACAACACCTGCCGTCTGGAATTGCCATGTAAGCTGACAGAAGCTCATCTGCAGAAAGACTTACGAGGCAGTCTACATCGCGGCAATGCGTCTGATTCATGAGCCGCTCGAACCACAGCTCTTTGCGCACCATGTGTTGTACGGACCAAGGGCCGAAGCCTCCTGACATCATGATGGCGCTGGAATAAAGGCCATAGGAGCTGGGCGTCACCAAATGCAGACCAACACTGGCGGCACCTGAGGACTGTCCAAAGAGCATCACCTTTTGTGGATCTCCACCAAAGGCTCCAATGTTCTCCTGGACCCAATGCAGTGCCATGCGCTGATCCTGGAATCCGTAGTTCCCAGTGGATCGATCTGTTTCGTCACGATCTCTTAGCTGGTCACTACCCAGGAAGCCGAAGATATTCAGCCGGTAGTTCACAGTGATCAGCAGGGCGGGGCTGCGTTGGGATCTCCAAAAACTGACCAAGTTGGAGCCATTATATTCCTGATGGCTGGCGGTTTCTTAAAAAAGAACATAGAAACATATCACTTTAGGATACTTTAGGAAAATCTTGGGGAACATCATACCAGGAATGGGGCAGAAGAAAATACTGGGTTCGACAAGCCAGATTCATGGCCGGCGCCAAATTCGTTACATCCGCCATGCAGAAAAACTAGGCAGGGCAGCTGAGAAGTGTTGTGGGCCTCCTTTGGTGCATACACATTCAAGTAGAGGCAATCTTCATCGCCTCCCTTGGTCGAAAAGTCAAGATGGGAACCAGACATGCAGTGATTCTTGCACTGATTGCCAAAGCTGGAAGCCTCACGTAGTCCCTTCCATGGCTTGACTCTTCTTGGGGGTCGCCAGCGTAAGTCCCCCACCGGTGCTTCAGCGTATGGAATGCCCAGGAAGACGTGGACCTCCCCGTCCCGGCCATCGCTGCTGCCCCTCAGCTGCCCTATGGGTGTCGTCACTTCCGGGGTGTTGCTGCGAACACCAAGGAGCAAAGACAGCAGACATAGCCACCGTGGCATGGCGAAAACAAAGGACATGCTTGCGACTGAAAGGTGCTGCAAGCCTGCAGCGAAAGCAACATCCTGTCAAGGACTCATGTCATGATTATATAATTATAATATATATATATACAGTATATATTATGTATTATAAATATATAATCTTTGGTAACTCGCCGCATAAGGTGAAATCGCTTTGATTGATTTGCATCCTGGAAACGGATGGACCATTCGGCTTTGGCAAGGGCCCAAGGGGGTTCAAACACCTTGATGCAGCCATATGAATAGCCTACAAACCAGAAGAGCAAACTCACTGCCCAAAACAATTTGCACTGTCCAAGAAGATCAGTGCATTCTTTTTTAAGTGCAATGTGATTCGACATCTGATATCTGGTATTCTCCTATGGAATGAACTCTTAAATTTGATGAGTTCTGTTGGTATCTGTTGGTTGCATCATTTAAATCCCCCCTTGAATTTGTGGTCACCTCTCAAGCTCCCATCCCCCCAGGTAACTCCAGGGCCACCAAGACTTGATGGGCGATCCTGGAAGCCGACTGGTCGCCGGGGTTTTTCGTTGAGTTGCGGGCGAGCCCGATCCAGAATGTTGAGGGCCTGGAAGTCAAAGGTTACATGATGTTACAATATGTTACATGTATCATCCATATGGGTATGGATCAATACCTATTAATACCCAGCTATTAGGGGGATGAACATCCATTTACCAGCTATTTTGATGTGAACTACAGGGGTACAAGGTTTTGACACACTGCCATATTCATCTATCATTATGTATGCGGCTACCTGAACGACCTCCGCGCGGTTGCTGCGGGTCTATGCATTGCTTTCAGGCCTAGGCAGTGCACAGAAGCGAACAGTTCAGTTGTGGTGTGTGCTTGTTGTGCTTGCACTGACTTGCCACAGAAGACTTGGGCTGTGTCTTCCAGAACCAGAAATGCTTTGCAACATATCCTTAATGGCAATGGAGCAGGCAGCCGAGCAACAGCTCGAAGACGGAAACAGAAACAAAGCAATGCGCAAGCTAATGGCTTCAATTTGCAACAGGTAGGAGAAATTCTCAAGCTGCTTACCCAGCTCTGCCAATTGTTGGGAATTGGGGGAGGCAGCGGAAAATTGTTTCAGCAACTTAGCACTCTGATGGGTCAAGAAATTGGAGCTGTTGACACCTCCAAAAACAAAGGAGGGAACAAGCCCAAAAAGAGAAAGAAAGAGCGCAAGACACAGGAAGGTGACAATGGTGGTGCGGGCCTTGGCCACAGGAATGCAGCGCTCAATTCTGCCCCAATCACCAATCCTACTAGCACTTCTGCGCAGCTTCCCAATCGCAAACAGGATGCCAACAAGAAACAGCCCACACAAGCATCCAAGTCTTTTGTGGAAGTAGTTCGAACGAACGCACCGTTCAAACCAGTTTGGTGTTTGAGACAGTCGGACTGGACCGGCCAAGTTTTGACTTTTGATTCTTTTTGCAGTGCGTTGGATCAGCCTGGCAATGTGTCAGCAACAGTGCAGTGTGAATCGGAAGAGCAACTGAGTGAGCTCAAAGTTTTGACAGAAGGTGATGCAACAGATCAGACAAGAGAATTGCATGTCTCTGCAGTTTTGTTAGCTCCAAAAGAAGCGAAGCAGATCGACGGCAGACAGTTGAGGCTCATACCTGGCAAAATAGCTGGGAAAGTTCAGCCAAGGCAGGCTTACCTGATAGCCTTGAAAGGAAACGGACCAACACTCAAAAGAGCAGCCGTTGTTTCTGCTGCTCCTGCAGCTCAGACTGAGACGGTGGTTGTGAGGTTGAGCGTTGAAGCAAAGTATTTGTTGAGCAAAGAGTGGCAGAGCATCCAAGCCAAACCAAAGGCTAGCGCTCAGTCATGGTTGCGAAGGCATGTGCCCGCCCACATTGGTGCCAAAGTTTTTGACATGTGGGCTTTCCAAGAGGAGTGCACGAAGGGTGGTGGCAAGCCGGTCATTACTGGGTTGCTGAGGATTGAGAAAGATGCAGCGAAAGGCTTGCTTTCTTGTTCTGGGAAAAGTCTGTGGTTCGTCGAACCTCTCCAATGGAACAACAGTGTGGTGGAGTCATGTGATGTTGAATGGATCAAGAAAGGTCCTGACCTTGATGGCCCCAGCTATCTTCAAAAGGTCCGAAGTTTGGCAGGTGATCTTGGCATTGCAAGAGGGTGGGGCGGCTTAGGCGTCCGAAAGCCCAGAGCATCTGACCCGATTCCAAAGCCAAGAGCATGGCGCATTAGTGGTGTGCCCCGAGAATGGTCAGCCAGCACGGTCACTGAAGCGATCACACGTGCTGGCTTGCAAGATCCAAAGATTTTGTCTCGCAAAACTTTGGGCAAGCAAGTTGAATGGTGGGCACATGCGAATGCTCAAAGAGATCTTGATTTCCTTGAGATCCAGGCCGGCAAACACACCATTGTTGTCGTTGAAGCGCCCAGGCAGAGACCTCAGCGGCCCATTACAAAGAAGTTGTCCAGTTACGGAAAGGTCAATTTCCATTCCAACACTGGGCCTGCAACTGTGCAATCCTCACAGCCACCGCTAAAGTCTTTCTACATTGGCACGCCGCTCAAGGAAAAGAACGCTGCAGCTGCGCCTGCTACAGGCGCCACGCAGCCTGGTGATGTTCAAGCTGATGAAGCTATGAAAGCTGCTTCGGCTGCTGCAGGTGACAAACGCGAACCTTCTTCGCCCGCCAAGCTGCCGGCGGCAAAGCGAGTTGCAGTGGATGTCAAGCCACCTCATGGCTTGATTGCACGAACCATTGCTGCTGATGGCAATTGTTTGTTTGAGTCCATATCACAGGGAATTGGAGGCAAAACTGCAAGATCCGTGAGAGCTGCAGTTGTGAACCATTTAAAGAAGCATGAAGGTCGGTATAAACCTTGGTGGGACGAAAGGGAGCCCACGGAACAGGAAGAGAAGTGCGAGTCATGGGAAAAGTACATGGAGATGCTTGCAAAGGTTGGGGCTTGGGGCAGCAGCTTGGAATGTGCTGCAGCTGCCGTGCACTACGACAGACCCATATTAGTTTTTCAGCCTACGGGCGTGCCTGAGGTTTACAACAGCCAAGGGAAAGCAGGTGGCGCCATTGCTCTGTGGTATCGCCGAAAGCATTATGAATTGTTGGATGGCGCATTGCCGCCAGGCATTTTGGAGCAAGCCGCCACTGGCCCTATGCAAGGCAACAGAGGGGGCGGGTCGGAAACTGGCACTCACTCGGCTGGCGCTACTCGTTTGTCAGCGCTGCCATCTGTGGCGGGCGCCAAGAAGCGTTCCAAGCGCGACGCCTCCTTGCCTGGTTCTACTTGCTCAAAGCGGCGCAGGAATCCCTCCCCTGCGACTGCTACTTCAGGTCGGGAGCGGCGTGCTGTGAGCAGCGCTGGTGTCAGCGAAAAGGACGAGGCTGGCAGCACTTCGTCCAAACGCCCAAAAAGGGAGGAATGGAATTGTCCTTTGTGCGATTATTCCACGGGGGTACACAGGCTGTGGCCGCAGAAAAAGCAGGCCCACATCAATGCTTGGCATCCTGATGAGAAGGAGAGGTTGAAGCTCACTCCCGCTATGGGTCAGCTTTGTCACGCCGCCCCTGGTATGAGTTTCAAGTGGAAGTGTCACTTGTGCAACATGGTCATTCCTGAAGATGCCGATCTCAGCAGAGACCAGGTGCTTCGCATGAAACTGAGGCATAGAGAAGAACACCATCCGAAAGCGAATGTGCAGCGTTTCAAAAGCGATGGAAGTTACAGGGCGGCAAATGCAGCCAAAGCTACGATTCAAGTGCGCGCAGCTGGCATGGCAAAACGCCTGTTGGGCCTCAAAAAAGGTGATGCCGGTTCCCACGAACCAGTGTTGGTTACCCTCCCTATGACTGGCAAGGCCAAACAGAAAAGAGGAGGTATGGCAAAGGTTATTTGTCGCAAATGTGGCAAGATGGCGAATCAAGCAAAGGAGCTTGCTACGCTGTCCTGTGAAAAGTATGTGGCCGGCAATGGCCCCAAGAGGAAGAAGATGCTGGCAAGGCTCCGCGCTTGTCTCAACAAAGCGTCCATCAGTGATGCTCTCAAGGATGGTGCCCGTACAGTTTTGAACATTATTGACTCAGGCAAGGGAAGCTCCAAAGACACTGCGCCCAAACACCATATTGAGGCACTTGTCTGGCCGGTAGATTTCACGGTCCGTTTTGCTTGCACGAGATGCAAGCGGTGCATGAAGGACGAGAAACATTTCCGTGGAATGTCTTGCGCCAACAGCACCGTTTGGAACCAAAAGAGAAAAGGCAACAAAGACGCCTTGCTGGAGCTCGCCAACAAAGAACCTGGGGCGAGGCAGAGAGCGGCGCTCCGTGCTTTGGAGATTTTGGGGTTTCAGCAAGAGGAAGGTGATTCTACGGACCAATGACGGGTACGTCTAGCACTTTAAGGTTGGGAACTATGAATGTCCGGTCATTGAGTGGCCGGTTGGGTGGCGTTTTTGAGTTAGCAAAGACTGAGCAGATCGATGTTCTTTGTTTGCAAGAAACTAGAGTCAATGTCGACAGTTGGAGCGCTGTCAAGTCAGCTGCAAACCAGCGAAAGTGGCAAGTTTTTCCTGGCGGCCAAGGGGTAGATGCCAAGAATGTGGTGATTGGCGGGACGTTAGTTTTGTCAAAGTGGCCTGCTGAAGCGTTGGCCATTCCAAGTCAGTTTGCACCGGCTGACCGTGCCATGGCGCTGAAGCTTTTTCGACCTCACCAGCGACCGCTTCTTCTGATCAATGTGTACCTACATGCCAACGATCAAACAGCTGCTGGCCACGCCTTGGCTGCCATTTTTGAATACGTTGCTATGCTGGGCGAAGAAGCAATCATTGTGGGCGATTTCAACAGGGAAAGGCATGTTTGGCCGGCCTCCACCGCGCTGGCGTCGGGGCAATGGTATTCTTGCGATGAACAAGTCTGCGGAGACCAGATTGGCCCTGGCACCCATCGCAACTCAGATGGTGAATACACAGGGGTGGTCATTGACTACGCGCTTTCAACTCCCAGAGTTGTTGTTTCCGGAAAATGCAGTCTTTAGGTGTTGCTGACCATGATGCAGTTATTTACGATATACATGTGCATGGTAGCTTACCCACGCCTTGGAGATTGCCGGCAAGCGCACCACTCTTGCTTTGCAATGTGGAGGTTGAGAACTGGAATGTTGCTTGGGCAGAATCACAGCAAGATTTCACCGATGCTCTGGCCGTCGGAAATGTGGATCAAGCTTGGGTGGTCCTGAGCAACTGTGCTGAATCTTTGCTGCTTGCACAAGGCAAGCCCAGCAGGGCATCAAGGGACGGCCCGCACAAAATGGCGAGCCCCCCATCAACCAAAGCTCCTACGTTGCAGACTTTGGAGGAGCGAAAGCTGAGAAGATTTGCACGGCGGGTGGTCGAATATCAAAAGGCTCCTTCGCCGCAATTGCAAACCAAGCTGTTGCGCGATGCTCCGCTTTTGCACTCGTCTCTTACTGCGTTTTCTTTATCTGATGGTGGTTGGGCTCCCGCCGCTTTGCTTCTTGCAGATGAGGTGGCCAAAAAGGCGTCTCAGCGACGCCTTGCTGCTTGGAAAGAGGACATTCAAGAAAATGTTGCGAAACTGGGGAAGTGGGTTCAGCAAAAACCACCTGATCCACCTACAGCAACACAGGTCGATGGTCCTATTTTGCCTGAAGATAAGGCAAGACAGGAGGCAGCTGCGTGGCACACGCATTGGAATCCGGACCACCTCCCACATTTAGACCAGGTTTCAAATTTGTGTTTGCAGCTCAACAATCAGGTCGACCCAGTCACGCCTGAAAGCATTCAAGTGGTTGGGGCTGATTTGGCGCGTTCTGCGTTGAAAGCTAAACAAAAAGCGGCTGGTATGGATGCTTGGACTGCGGCTCATTTGTGCAAGTTGCCGGAGTCCTTTTGGAATCACGTTGCAGTCTTGTGGTCGGCGTGCATGCAGTGTGCGAAAGTTCCTACAATGTGGAAAGATATTCGCATAGCCTTGATTCCAAAGGCGGCCGGGGGCCTGCGCCCACTTGCCATCACGACGGTCCTGTGGCGCATCTGCATGAGTGCAACTTTGCAAAAGCTCCGACCATGGATACAAGAATGGGCCTTGCCTCAGCTTTGTGGCGGCCGTCCAGGAAGAGGCATTATGGATGTTCATGAAGTGCTCTACGAAGACATTCGTGCTGCCAAACGTTCAAGAGTTGATTTTGTTGGCTGCAAGGCCGATATCCGTAGGGGTTTCGATTCAGTTTGTCCAAAGACTGCACTTGCTATTTGGCGCTGGTTGGGTGCTCCGGCCAGTTTGTGTGACATGGTGGAAAATTTTTACACTGACCAACGCAGGTGGTTTGCCTGGCAAGGCATTTTCCATTCAGAGCCCATTTGTGCTCGGCGGGGGCTGCTGCAGGGCTGCCCGGCAAGCCCAGCCTTACTCAATGCGGTGATGGTAGTCTGGGTGCGCTTCGTTCTTTTGCAAGAGCCTCGTGTTTCTCTTGCAGTTTATTTGGATGACCGCACAATGTGGAAGAAAGGTGTCAACGGCATTCACGTGGTCACCAACGCCATGCAGGCAGGTGCGCAGGTTGATGCAATTCTGGGCATGGAACTCCATCCTGACAAGTTAAATAGTTTCACAACCAAGCAACATTTGACGCCACAGCTGTCACAGATACAGGACGTGTTGGGGGCTCCTTGCAGCAAGTTCACGCTTCTGGGTATTCAGTACAATTTGGAGCGTGCAGGTGCTTGTGTTAATGCAGAGAAGCTTTCCTTTGACATTCAGGAGAGGTGTCGCAAAATCAGGTTGGCAGCGAAACGTTTGGGCACCCGCAAGACCTTGCTGGGACAGTTGGTGATCTCTTTGTTTGCATGGACAGGAGCTTTTCACCACTATGATGTTGATACCATCAAGAGTTGGACCTCCAGTATTGAAGCGGCGGTCTGGGGGCGCAAGCCTGCCCCAGGTCGCAGTAGATTGCTGTTCTGGAACTCTTTGGGTACACCGCGTTTGCATCCTGCTTTTGCGCTTCACTTTGCTGCAGCCCAGGCTGAATGGCAGCGCCAGTGCCGCTTGGCCATAGGTGTGCCCGCTGCTAATACTGTTTGCAAAGACTGGAATTGGCGTGTTGAGGGTGGTTTGTGGATCACTCCCGTGGGGACTTTGAAACCAGGGTGGATGTCTTCTTCAAGCTTATACAAAGCTGCTGCTGCAGCATGGCTGGCTTTTATGTGGACGAAGGACACCAAAACGGAGGGTCCTTTACCTGAAGGTAAGTTGCCTGTGTTCCAATTCCAGGCCAATGTGGCGCATGATTTGAACTATTGTGGTCGCAGAGTCTTGACAGGTGCAGCAGTGGATGGGAGAGTTACTCAACGTTTGGAAGTCGACTTGCAGTGTGATTGTGGTTTGAGCTCTCCTCATCGTGAGCATTTCACTTTCTACTGCGAGGCAAATCCTTGGCATGGTGATCTCAAAACTCCAACTGAAAGGCGGTTGCTTGTTCCTCTTGTGGATGCTCCAGCTGTTCTTCCATTTGAAGATATGACGGCCGACCCCATTCTGGTGGCTTTTCTACAACAGTTTGACCCACATCAAACGCCGACTTTGGGCTTGGATGGAAGTTGCGCAATCGCTCCAGGGTGCGAACTTTGGCAGCGTGCCAGCTGGGCTGTGGCGGCACATCTTGGGCCCACGGTCAATGAGTTGGTGCATGGTTTCGAGCAAACTCCTGCTGCGGGCGAGAGAGGTGCACTTCTTCAAGCCTGCTTGGCTTCCCATGAAGCGAACAGAGCGGTGCGCTTGCTGATTGACAACCAAGCTCTTGTGCAACGTCTTCATCGTGGCATGCGGCTTGGTCAGTGGGGTGGAGATCTTTTTCCATACTGGCATTATATCAGGATGCTTTTGGTTGATGGCTCTTCTTGTGCTTGGATTCCCTCGCATAATAAAGTTCCTCGATGGCGCCCACCCGAAGGGTGGCTTGATGTTTTGCGTTGCCGCATGCTCAATTCCAAAGCGGATGCTAGCGCGGCTGATCTTACAGGTCAATTTCGGCAG
This sequence comes from Cladocopium goreaui, assembly GCA_947184155.2. Taxonomy (NCBI): domain Eukaryota; class Dinophyceae; order Suessiales; family Symbiodiniaceae; genus Cladocopium; species Cladocopium goreaui. Next base: position 95,222 of record CAMXCT020006753.1, on the reverse strand, counting down.
GTGATTGCTACCTGTTTGTCACAACACAGAGAGGCAGTTGTTTGGGCTGGAGAAGCTTGGAAGGCGCAACTAAAGGGTTCTCTTCCCTACTGGCAAGTTTTGCTTGAACACGAACCACGTCAAAACAGGTCGTTTGAATGAGCGTTTGCTGCTTCTTCAGCTGCATGGGTGGTACTTTTCTTGGCTTGAACTTGCCCTCCGGTTTGTTCAGTGCAAAGAGCTCCGGCTCTGCGTTGGCAATTTCGGCGTCTTAACTACTTCACTTCGGTGAGGAGCAGGTTGACGTCCTCCTCCAATCCAATCCAATCCTATCATTATGTATCATGGCCAGCTGCATATTTGAACAGGCAAACCATGCCATGTCATGTCCATCCATGTCCCAGGAAGCTGAAGCAGTTGCTTCTGCGCCTTTGTAGACGCCCTAAAGTGAAGTATGGCTCTTCACATGCCTGGGAACAGTCGGAAACGGCCAACCTCAGATGAACAAAATCTGAAAAATATCTGAAACATCTTATGACTTAACCACTTTAGTATACTTTAGTATCATCCGAAACGCTGGGATCAGATTCTGTCTTTGAAATTCACCCATCAACTGATGTTCATCCCCAGCGGACCTGACGGTTGTACTTGGAAAACTCGTAGAGGTTGTCCCTCAGCAACTCCTTAGCACTCGGCCAATTGACCGCGCAACGAACCTATACGAAGCTTGCAGAACTTGTCTATCACTTTGAGACCGCCCCCATGAAATCCGTTGTTGATCGTCATTTTCCCCATCAAGATTACCATTAAGTGGAGTAATCACCTCATTTTTTTAAACGGTTTCGTACACTTTGGACAGTTTCCTACGAGTTGAGGACCTTTCAAAATGTCACTCAGCTCGTCTGAAGGGATTCGCATGTCGACTGGACCGCAGCCCCCGAGGTCGAGGGACTGTCACGATGATCAAGTGCTCTTTGTGGTAGAAGTAGTCCTCAGTGCTGAGACATGGACGCTGACGCCCCCCGTTGGGGGCAGAATGTTATGCACGGCCAACACGGCAAAAACGAGCAATTCCTATGATAGAATCAGAGGTGTCATTGTATGATCTAAGTTGCCCCTGATGACTTCTAACATCTTCTAACCAAATAAGTATCCAAACGTGTGTATCATTCCAAGATTTCATGATGGTTGTACCAGTCCTCGACCGAGCCAATGACTGAACATCGACCTCCTGAATCTCTGGAATCACAATGTTTGAGGTTCCCGGCAACCAGCCCCAAGCAGTTCTTGTCATCCACACTTTCCTTGTCAAAACACTGGGCCATCACATTTTCACAAGCCAACTTTCTGGATAAACTATGATAAATTATGATAACTCGCCATCAAACCCATCAAGCAAATGGAATCATTTGGAGGGATTCTTCCCCGGCCTTTTTTATATGCCATTGATCCGGAAGGAACATCCCCTTCCAACAAAACCGGCGAAGATTTTGTTTCGCCTGCTCAGAGCCGGGCCGTATTGAAGCGAATGAGCCGCAAGAGTTTGATCTCATCCAAGGATTGATCAAAGAAGTCCTGGGCAAAACTGTTGAGGTTTCCAGCTCTACTGTGATGCAAAATTTCTTTTCGGATTCTGATCATGTACGGCTTCATGGCAAATGAGATGGACATGGAACGTGAGTGAATTTGGAAGGCTTAACAATGAAAGATCGTCTACAGAAAGTGCTATAATGTAGGTTACTGATTAGTGTGGGGAGGCCCCCCCCCCCAAACAAATTTGGGTTACAGAATAGTGTGGAAAAAACAAGGTACCGGGTACAGAATAGTGTAAAATCAAAAAAAAATGATAGATTTAAATTGATGTCAATTTACTTTCAATTGATTTCAATTTACTTTCAATTGATTTCAATTTATTTTGAATTGATTTCAATTTATTTTGAATTGATTTCAATTTACTTTCAATTGATTTCAATTTACTTTCAATTGATTTCAATTTATTTTGAATTGATTTCAATTTAATTAATTACTTTCAATTGATTTCAATTTATTTTGAATTGATTTCAATTTACTTTCAATTGATTTCAATTTATTTTGAATTGATTTCAATTTATTTTGAATTGATTTCAATTTACTTTCAATTGATTTCAATTTACTTTCAATTGATTTCAATTTACTTTCAATTGATTTCAATTTATTTTGAATTGATTTCAATTTACTTTCAATTGATTTCAATTTACTTTCAATTGATTTCAATTTACTTTCAATTGATTTGAAGTTACTTTCAATTGATTTCAATTTACTTTCATTTGATTTCAATTTACTTTCAATTGATTTCAATTTACTTTCAATTGAATTCAAGTTACTTTCAATTCATTTCAAGTTACTTTCAATTGATTTCAATTTACTTGCAATTGATTTCAATTTACTTTCAAGTAAAAGAGAAAAAGCAATCACCTCAGGAAGCAGCTGGACACAATAGTGTACCCCCAAACAAACCATACTATTGTGTATCAGGGTTGCTCATGGACTACCCCCTTGAAAAATTGTTTGAGTGATGTTTTTTAATTGGGTTTTAATAAGGCATGATATATTTTGGGAAACTTGTCATTTCTGAGAATTTCAAATGAAAGAAACTAAGAACGAAATTAAGTAATTAAAAGAAAAAAACTTTAGCAAAGGAAAAGGTAAAGGAAATGATTGAAAAAATCAAAAAAATCATGACCTCAGGAAAGCAGCTGGACACAATAGTGTACCCTCCAAACAAACCACACTATTGTGTATCAGGGTTGCTCATGGACTACCCCCTTGAAAAATTGTTTGAGTGATGTTTTTTAATTGGGTTTTAATAAGGCATCATATATTTTTGGAAATTGAGCATTTCTGAGAATTCTAAATAAAAGAAACTAATTGAGAAAGTAAAGCTTTAGCAAAGGAACATGTAAAGGGAATGTTAAAAAACAAAATCACTTCAGGAAGCAGCTGGGCACAATAGTGTACCCTCAAACAAACCATACTATTGTGTATCATGATCATTCATGTTTTTTTTGCTTGGCTGAAACTAATCCTTTGGAAAGCCTTTGGTTTTGATTCCAAGAAAAATGAAGCTAAGTAAAAGGAAACAAACTTTAGCAAAGGAAAATGTAAAGGGAATGTTTCAAAAAAAATCACCTCAGGAAGCAGCTGGACACAATAGTGTACCCTCAAACAAACCATACTATTGTGTACCATGATCATATTCATTTCAAGTTACTTTCAATTGATTTCAATTTACTTGCAATTGATTTCAATTTACTTTCAAGTAAAAGAAAAAAACAATCACCTCAGGAAGCAGCTGGACACAATAGTGTACCCCCAAACAAACCAGACTATTGTGTATCAGGGTTGCTCATGGACTACCCCCTTGAAAAATTGTTTGAGTGATGTTTTTTAATTGGGTTTTAATAAGGCATCATATAGTTTGGTAAATTGAGCATTTCTGAGAATTCTAAATAAAAGAAACTAATTGAGAAAATAAAAAAAAACTTTAGCAAAGGAAAATGTAAAGGGAATGTAAAAAAACAAAATCACCTCTGGAAGCAGCTGGACACAATAGTGTACCCTCAAACAAACCATACTATTGTGTATCATGATCATATTCATTTCAAGTTACTTTCAATTGATTTCAATTTACTTGCAATTGATTTCAATTTACTTTCAAGTAAAATAAAAAAAACAATCACCTCAGGAAGCAGCTGGACACAATAGTGTACCCTCAAACAAACCATACTATTGTGTATCAGGGTTGCTCATGGACTACCCTCTTGAAAAATTGTTTGAGTGATGTTTTTTAATTGGGTTTTAATAAGGCATCATATATTTTTGGAAATTGAGCATTTCTGAGAATTCTAAATAAAAGAAACTAATTGAGAAAATAAAAGAAAAAAACTTTAGCAAAGGAAAATGTAAAGGGAATGTAAAAAAAAAACAAAATCACCTCAGGAAGCAGCTGGACACAATAGTGTACCCTCAAACAAACCATACTATTGTGTATCATGATCATATTAATTTCAAGTTACTTTCAATTGATTTCAATTTACTTTCAATTGATTTCAATTTACTTTCAAGTAAAAGAAAAAAACAATCACCTCAGGAAGCAGCTGGACACAATAGTGTACCCTCAAACAAACCATACTATTGTGTATCATGATCATTCATGTTTTTTTTGGCTTGGCTGAAACTAATCCTTTAGAAAGCCTTTGGTTTTGATTCCAAGAAAAATGAAGCTAAGTAAAAGGCAACAAACTTTAGCAAAGGAAAAGGTAAAGGGAATGTTTCAAAAAAATCACCTCAGGAAGCAGCTGGACACAATAGTGTACCCTCAAACAAACCATACTATTGTGTATCATGATCATTCATGGTTTTTTTGGTTGGCTAAAACTAATCCTTTGGAAAGCCTTTGGTTTTGATTCCAAGACAAATGAAGCTAAGTAAAAGGAAACAAACTTTAGCAAAGGAAAAGGGAAAAGGAAATGGTTGAAAAAAAAAAACATAACCTCAGGAAGCAGCTGGACACAATAGTGTACCCTCAAACAAACCAGACTATTGTGTATCATGATCATTCATGTTTTTTTTTGCTTGGCTGAAACTAATCCTTTGGAAAGCCTTTGGTTTTGATTCCAAGACAAATGAAGCTAAGTAAAAGGAAACAAACTTTAGCAAAGGAAAAGGAAAAGGAAATGGTTGAAAAAAAACATAACCTCAGGAAGCAGCTGGACACAATAGTGTACCCTCAAACAAACCAGGCTATTGTGTATCAGGGTTGCTCATGGACTACCCCCTTGAAAAATTGTTTGAGTGATGTTTTTTAATTGGGTTTTAATAAGGCATCATATATTTTGGGAAATTGAGCATTTCTGAGAATTCTAAATAAAAGAACCTAATTGAGAAAGTAAAGCTTTAGCAAAGGAACATGTAAAGGGAATGTTAAAAAACAAAATCACCTCAGGAAGCAGCTGGACACAATAGTGTACCCTCAAACAAACCATACTATTGTGTATCATGATCATTCATGTTTTTTTTTGCTTGGCTGAAACTAATCCTTTGGAAAGCCTTTGGTTTTGATTCCAAGAAAAATGAAGCTAAGTAATTAAAAGGAAACAAACTTTAGCAAAGGAAAAGGTAAAGGGAATGTTTCAAAAAATATCACCTCAGGAAGCAGCTGGACACAATAGTGTACCCTCAAACAAACCAGACTATTGTGGATCTCGATCATTCAATTGATTTGAAGTTACTTTCAATTGATTTCAATTTACTTTCAATTGATTTCAATTTACTTTCACTTTACTTTGAATTGATTTCAAATTACTTTGAATTTACTTTCAATTAAATTCAATTTACTGCCAATTTACTTTCAATCGGCATCCCATAGAAATCCAATAGTAGTCCCAAAGAAATATCATAGAAATCCCATAGAAAGATCATAGAAATAACATGGAAATCCCATAAGAATCCCACAGAAATCCCATAGAAAGATCATAGAAATAACATGGAAATACCATAAGAATCTCACAGAAATCCCATAGAAAGATCATAGAAATAACATGGAAATCCCATAGGAATCTCACAGAAATCCCATAGAAAGACCATAGAAATAACATGGAAATCCCATAAGAATCTCACAGAAATCCCATAGAAAGATCATAGAAATAACATGGAGATCCCATAGGAATCTCACAGAAATCCCATAGAAAGATCATAGAAATAACATGGAAATCCCATAAGAATCTCACAGAAATCCCATAGAAAGATCATAGAAATAACATGGAAATCCCATAGGAATCTCACAGAAATCCCATAGAAAGACCATAGAAATAACATGGAAATCCCATAGGAATCTCACAGAAATCCCATAAAAAGATCATAGAAATAACATGGAAATCCCATAGGAATCTCACAGAAATACCATAGAAAGACCATAGAAATACCATGGAAATCCCATAGGAATCTCACAGAAATCCCATAGAAAGATCATAGAAATAACATGGAAATCCCATAGGAATCTCACAGAAATCCCATAGAAAGATCATAGAAATAACATAGGAATCTCACAGAAATCCCATAGAAAGATCATAGAAATAACATGGAAATCCCATAGGAATCTCACAGAAATCCCATAGAAAGATCATAGAAATAACATGGAAATCCCATAGGAATCTCACAGAAACCCCATAGAAAGATCATAGAAATAACATGGAAATCCCATAAGAATCTCACAGAAATCCCATAGAAAGATCATAGAAATAACATGGAAATCCCATAGGAATCTCACAGAAATACCATGGAAAGATCATAGAAATAACATGGAAATCCCATAGGAATCTCACAGAAATCCCATAGAAAGATCATAGAAATAACATGGAAATCCCATAGGAATCTCACAGAAATCCCATAGAAAGATCATAGAAATACCATGGAAACCCCATAGGAATCTCACAGAAATCCCATGAAATAACTGAAATAACATGGAAATTCCATAGGAATCTCACAGAAATCCCATAGAAAGATCATAGAAATAACATGGAAATCCCATAGGAATCCCACAGAAATCCCATAGAAAGAACATAGAAATAACATGGAAATCCCATGAGAATCTCACAGAAATCCCATAGAAAGATCATAGAAATAACATGGAAATCCCATAGGAATCTCACAGAAATCCCATAGAAAGATCATAGAAATAACATGGAAATCCCATAGGAATCTCACAGAAATCCCATAGAAAGATCATAGAAATACCATGGAAATCCCATAGGAATCTCACAGAAATCCCATAGAAAGATCATAGAAATAACATGGAAATCCCATAGGAATCTCACAGAAATCCCATAGAACGATCATAGAAATAACATGGAAATCCCATAAGAATCTCACAGAAATCCCATAGAAAGATCATAGAAATAACATGGAAATCCCATAGGAATCTCACAGACATCCCATAGAAAGATCATAGAAATAACGTGGAAATCCCATAGGAATCTCACAGAAATCCCATAGAAAGATCATAGAAATAACATGGAAATCCCATAAGAATCTCACAGAAATCCCATAGAAAGATCATAGAAATAACATGGAAATCCCATAAGAATCTCACAGAAATCCCATGGAAAGATCATAGAAATAGCATGGAAATCCCATAGGAATCTCACAGAAATCCCATAGAAAGATCATAGAAATAACATGGAAATCCCATAGGAATCTCACAGAAATCCAAAGAAATATCATAGAAATAACATGGAAATCCCATAGGACTCTCACAGAAATCCCATAGAAAGATCATAGAAATAACATGGAAATCCCATAGGAATCTCACAGAAATCCCATAGAAAGATCATAGAAATAACATGGAAATCCCATAGGAATCTCACAGAAATCCCATAGAAAGATCATAGAAATAACTGAAATAACATGGACATCCCATAGGAATCTCACAGAAATCCCATAGAAAGATCATAGAAATAACATGGAAATCCCATAGGAATCTCACAGAAATCCCATAGAAAGATCATAGAAAGATCATAGAAATAACATGGAAATCCCATAAGAATCTCACAGAAATCCCATAGAAAGATCATAGAAATAACATGGAAACACCATAAGAATCTCACAGAAAGATCATAGAAATAACATGGAAATCCCATAGGAATCCAATGGAAATCCCATAAGAATACCATAGAACTCCCATAGCACCCCTTCAGAAATCCCATAGAAATCCTCCAGAAATATCCCATAGGAATTCCATAGAAATCCAATAGTAATACCATAGAAATACCATAAAAGAAAAAAACTTTAGCAAAGGAAAAGGTAAAGGGAATGCTTGAAAAAAATCACACGAGGAAACATCTGGACACAATAGTGTACCCTCCAAACAAACCACACTATTGTGTATCAGGGTTGCTCATGGACTACCCCCTTGAAAAATTGTTTGAGTGATGTTTTTTAATTGGGTTTTTAATAAGGCATCATATATTTTGGGAAACTGGTCATTTCTGAGAATTTCAAATGAAAGAAACTAAGAAAGGAATTAATTGAAAGGAAAACACGTTAGCTAGCAAAGGAAAAGGTAAAGGAAATGATTGAAAAAATCAAAAAAACATAACCTCAGGAAAGCAGCTGGACACAATAGTGTACCCTCCAAACAAACCACACTATTCTGTATCAGGGTTGCTCATGGACTACCCCCTTGAAAAATTGTTTGAGTGATGTTTTTTAATTGGGTTTTAATAAGGCATCATATATTTTGGGAAACTGGTCATTCTGAGAATTTCAAATGAAAGAAACTAAGAAAGAAATTAATTGAAAGGAAAACACTTTAGCTAGCAAAGGAAAAGGTAAAGGAAATGATTGAAAAAAATCAAAAAATCATGACCTCAGGAAAGCAGCTGGACACAATAGTGTACCCTCCAAACAAACCACACTATTCTGTATCAGGGTTGCTCATGGACTACTCCCTTGAAAAATTGTTTGAGTGATGTTTTTTAATTGGGTTTTAATAAGGCATCATATATTTTGGGAAACTGGTCATTTCTGAGAATTTCAAATGAAAGAAACTAAGAAAGAAATTAATTGAAAGGAAAACACTTTAGCTAGCAAAGGAAAAGGTAAAGGAAATGATTGAAAAAATCAAAAAAATCATGACCTCAGGAAAGCAGCTGGACACAATAGTGTACCCTCCAAACAAACCACACTATTCTGTATCAGGGTTGCTCATGGACTACCATCTTGAAAAATTGTTTGAGTCATGTTTTTTAATTGGGTTTTAATAAGGCATCATATATTTTGGGAAACTGGTCATTTCTGAGAATTTCAAATGAAAGAAACTAAGAAAGAAATTAATTGAAAGGAAAACACTTTAGCTAGCAAAGGAAAAGGTAAAGGAAATGATTGAAAAAATAAAAAAAAATCATGACCTCAGGAAAGCAGCTGGACACAATAGTGTACCCTCCAAACAAACCACACTATTTTGTACCTGGATGTAATTTTCTGTGGAAGGCATCTGGAAAATTTGAATGATGGAAAATAAAAAGTAAAAGGAAAAAGCTTTAAAAAATGAAAAACATGAAATGTTTGAACAACAAAAAAAGACCAAGACACAATTGTGTATCCTGACACAATGACACAATTGTGTATCCTGACACAATTTTACAAAATAATAAAAAACAATACAAATATTTTTATGTTTTTTTACAATTAAAAATAAAAATAAAGAATAATTTAAAATAAAATAAAAAATAATTAAATAATTAAATTAAAAATTATATAATTAAAAATAAAAATAAATAAAGAATAAAATAAAACATAATTAAATAATTAAATTAAACATTATTATAATTAAAAATAAAAATAAAAAATAATTTAAAATAAAATAAAAAATAATTAAATAATTAAATTAAAAATTATTATAATTAAAAATAAAAATAAAAAAATATTTAAAAATTAAAAAATAAAATAAAAAAACAATTAAAAACTAAAAAACAAAAAAAATGAAAAAACAACTTACACCAAAATCCTGTGGACACAATAGTGTACCCTCAAACATTTCCAGAGTTACAGAATAATTTTGAGGTCTGTGGACACAATACCGTATCCCCACACTAATCAGTATCCAACATTACTATATGTCATATGCTATTCAGAATTGATTTTTCACTTATATGATGATATGTCCTCAAAAAGAGGTGTGAATAGTTTGTTGCATTCAAGATCTGAGAATGCAATCAAAATGGAATCCACCTTCCCATTGGCGCAAACATGCACGCCCCTGACACATGGAGGTAGAGGTGCTTTGACCATCCAACATCTCGGGGTCATTTAATTTCCAGGTGCACGCCAAACAAGCGGCATATATACGTATATACATATATTTACAATACCATATAAAATAATTATATCATATAACTGTATACAATATAAATCAATATAATGCAACTATCGTTGGTTTCTATGTAGAGTTTTGATATACACCAAATACAGTGTTGAATATCAAGTGACACCACTGGTGACCATGCTTCTGCGGTCCTTATTGTTGTTGATGATCTTCATACACACCATCCTGTCAGACTCTTTCCATGGCCACGACTCTCTGGTCCAACAACACGTGAACAGTGGCTGCTAAACCCCAGTTGGTTGATTGCTATATGGGGATATACATGGTTACTATCCACTATAATTATTGGGGGTCATCACAATCCATTAAAGGACATCTCATTATCAGCCAAGCGGTATAAAGGGGCCAGCGAGAGTTTTGAACACTGCTCACGTGAAACTTACTTGCAAAAATCCCTGAACACATCTACATATTTATGAGTCGGGGAGGTAAATTAATTTCACTGTCCAGAAGGCTTCACAATTTTCTGCATGGTAGAGCCAATTCAACAACTTACTATAACTTACTCTTCAGAAGGGTTGCCCCATGGAGGAATCTGTGGGAATTTTGCCAGGCCCTTCAAATCACCGCGTGTAATGCGACTCCAGTATTGGTACCGAAGCCAAGTTGCCCTCAAGCCTTAAGCAAACAAAACGGGACTTGATCTGGAGAAATATTCTCCCCTTTTGCACACAAACATGCCTCCTCACATCCAGTATACATTGGAAAAAAGATGCTATGGCTGCTATGGGTCAAATTTGGCCCATGAAAGATCGCGAGTTTTTCGAAGGATTCATTCGCCACTTTTGGATGTGTCTGATGGAGAATACCCCGGGATACGCACTATGGTCTTGTTTAAAAGGGATAATCATGATTACTGTGATGGTTCTCAATATGTTTCAATGGATTTAGGAACTTTCCACCAATTTTTCAGACAAACTATAGATATATAAATTGCTTCATGAGTAGATTCGCACTAGAGTATCATGATATATCTATAGTGAACCCACATCCCACCTGTTCAAGTCGCAGGCTCCCGGAGTCCCTGCCGCTGCCTGTTCGTCTCCAAGTCTAAACACTGCACCGCTCGCGAGAACGCTGCAGAGCCCAGGTATTCCAAGACCTGCGTCAGTCTTGATGCCAAGTTACAGCTGTCAGGCATTCCAATTGGAACAGTTCATGATATTGTTTGCACATGTTCATGGATATGTTCATTAACATATATTTATGTGTAGACTTGGATGACACCGCCAAAGTCAAGATCTATGTTTTTTGGATAAGTCAAAAGTCTAATATAAGTGTTTTGTGGAATATCCTATAGATACAAATCCTTCAGTGAAGACGACCCAACGTCAAACAGCAGCCTGGTAGCGACCAGCCACGATGCCTGAGGCATATAAGGGCTGACCATTGATGAAATCTCCATCGTTTCACAAAGATATCCAAAGATAGGAATATAATGAGGATATTTCATGGGGAGTTTATGGGTTTGTGTAATGGGATATTAATCTATAATTATATAGTATAATGATGTATATAATAAGGTGTGTATATATATAATATATACGGGTTTGTGTAATGGGATATTAATCTATATATAGTATAATGATGTATATAATAGGGTGTGTATATATATATACTGTACATATTCTAAATAACCAACAATATGATATAAGGGATCAGTCAGAAAATGGGCTGTGGCCTGCCAAATTTAAAAAAATGAGACTCACTTGACTGGTACAGCTGACGTTATTGACGTTGAACTGGCTTCAAGGGCAAGAAGTACATGTATGTAATGTATGTATATACAATTAGATTGCCCCGAAATAGATAGAAAAGTGGGAATTTCGGAAATATGAAGTACATATTATATCATATTATCATCTATAACCTGAAAACACAGTTCTATCTATTTCGGTGGTACCATACATTCTTATGATACAGTACATACTGTACACACCAACAGTTTGTGCAGTTTGTGGAGTTTCTTCTAAACATCGGCCAGCCAAGGCCCACCTGCCTCCCTATCTTTAGCAGTCAATGGGAATCATTCATCCAGATAGATGCCACCGCCCAATTACTTCAATACATTGATCCAAGGTGCTGTTCGCGCGGATTGGGAAGTCTTTGGTCTCTTCAAAGCCCGTCCGGTCGCGCTCATGGATGATCCTGGTCTTCAAACCCAGTTGCATAGAGAAGTATTTGATGGCGTTTTTACAACTGTGGAAATTGTGGAAGTGCGGAAAAAGTGCAGGCACGGTAACCAACCCATGCCACTTTGGTCCAAACATCATGGTTGGACGGGTTCAGAACCGACAGCCCTTCCACAACCTGAGGTTGAAGGAGTCATAGACAACGCCATCCAAATCCACAGGGTAAAAACCGTCTCCAGATTCGGGATAGCCTCGGAAACCAAACACAGCAGCCAGTTGGGTGCCTCAAAATCCTCAAATTTCAATGATTCCAATGTGGCAGAATCCAGCGGCAAACAGAAGCGACAGCCTTGGAGGTTTGTTCGGATCCCAACCAAGCAACGCATCACAGGCCGTCCATCGTCCTTGCGCTCCTTCTTGGCACAGCAAAGTGCCTGGAATGGTATGGTAAGTGGTCAAAAGTCTAGTACCCTGCTAAACCACCGCTGGTAATAGCTGGCAAGTGGATGTTCATCCCCTCCACTTTTGGCAATCTATAGTCTATAACTTTTCTATGATCTATTTCAACATGTCACCAAAAACCTCGGGTTAATGACATCTGGGCAAACTACAATATTTATTAATATTTCACTAACCTGAAACTTGCGGCCATTTGGGGATGCTTCCTCTCACAACTCCCATGATTCCAGTGAGGTCACAAAGTGAGGTCACGAAAAAAAATTACCCAAATGACATGGAAACCCGGCTCATCCAAGAGTCGTTTTACTACTTCCTCCTCCATCGGACGCCGCTTTCTTGCTGGATTGAAACAAGATTTGGGAAGCCATTGAGATCATCAAGTGATCTGGTATGCCTCGAGGTATAGCATATGGATACTTTGGGGGTGCATCCCAGGCATTCTCAATGGTTAATATGTGTTAATATCCATTTTACAAAATAGGTCCCTGGGGTAATGTAGTAAACCATAGCAAACCGTAGTGAACCCAGTTATAAGCTATAAATCATCTCCATTATGAACAGAAGTTGATGGTATAAACCACTCCCAATCTTCGGTGCAGCTCAAACCATGGGATTTGGCCTTGGGCGCTGCATCCGCCACGTCAGGTTGCGCTGGCGCATCTGCGCCCGGAAACATGGCCATGGCCGCCCCGGCCACGCTGTCGCCTGGGGGGTTTATTGTTAAGACCATGACACCACATATTTTCAAATAGTTGATGTTTTTTTTGACATTGGTTGAATAGTTTTTTGATACCAAAAGCTCGTTTGTATCTGTTTTTCAAAATAGTCTTGGTGCCGGATCCATTATTCGGGGCAAGGGGAAGGGTATTTCAATTGCACGCTGAGCATCCTTTAGTAGAGATGAGTTGGAATAAGTGTAACTCTTGGCTTCCGACTCGGGGAAAATACTAATACATCACGAAACAAAATCATTTTCTGTACTTCACATGATGTCTTGCCCCTTAACAATTCAATCATACATGTAGAAATCTCACGAAATGATCACCAAAATCTTCAGAATGTGGGCCCCCCCAGCTAGAAGTTGGTTTGTAAACCCCTGAGTAATACAGTTTTAAGTTATAAGTATCATACCCACTTTGCAGGAACCCCGCCTGCAGGTGGTACCGGTGGCACCTGCACCGCCATGGAATCCGGATATGATGGGGCTCTAACCTACCATAGCAATCCTCGTCTCTTGCCAGGGGGGGTTGGAACCCCTAAAAAAATACAGTAAAACAAAATGCAGGGGCCTGAGGACAAAATGCCAATAAAATGAGAGGGCATAAGGTAAGATAGGAAAACCCAAGCAAAATACAATGGACAGGTATAAAAAAAATATGACGTCAGGCACCCTCCACCTGGCAACTGTTGGACCTCGGGCTCCGGCAATTTCTTTTGGGTTGATCTTGTTTCCTTATTTAATTGGTTTTAATCATCTTTGAAGGAAAACCACCAAAATGGCAAGACCCAACCTCATATATCCCAGCATCTGCGAAGTAAATGTCTTCTTTTGTCACGTGCCAACAGGAAGGAAAAATCGCGCGGATTTCGACCAAAACATATATATATATATGACGGTTTGTCAAAATGTTTGTTCCCGGCTTTGTTGATAAATCGCAATTCCATGCGTGCCGCCTCATGTTTGCCTTTAAAAAACATGACCTACCTTGATGACGTGAAAACGTGGAAATTCTTCGTTACCTTTGGAAATCTTTCTAAAACCATAGGAATCGGCTAACGCACGTCGGTTTTCATTCGCTGTCGCTGGTACTATCTCCTGAACTGTGTGTCTCTGTGTGTGTGCCTCTCTGAATGCAATATGCTTCTTGACATGCCTCCTGATCAACGCTGTTTCCTTACTGTAAGCTACCAAAGCGTGAACATGGCTGTGCCTCTGAATGGGCTGCGGGTGGACCGGGACATGTATTTGCAATTTTCGCTAGCGCGTTGCTAGCGGCGATCTAGCGCGTAAAATACGTAAAAAAAATCGAAGATTTAGGAATATGTGGAGACAGACAGACTTGTAAGAAAAGCTGGCAAGACATTCACGACATGGAGGCCATGGCTGTCAATCAAACCTAGCGCAGTCCTAGCGGTTTTGCTAGCGCTGCCTTGCAGAATTGCTGAATTTAGTTGCGTGCCGCCTCATAGCGAAGAGGAAACAACAGTAGACCCAGATGAATTATCAACAACCAATACTAAACTTCTAAACAACTATTTTTGACAAATGGTCATATATATATTATATTATATAATTGGTTCCAATTCTGACATCTGGATGGGTTCTAGAAAACATATAAATAAATATAAATAAATTGAAGACATCTCATTGGCTGCTGTGAGCTGCCCGTGTGTCTTTTGTTGGCCAAGGGAGGCAATAGAAAATGAGTAATGAGGGGGGCCAACCCATTTTCGAAATTAATATCCAAGTTATTCCAAATCTCTGGAACGTTTCACAAAATGATCAGACTGTTCACAGCTGTGCATCTTTGCTATCATGCTATCTCTGTCAGTAAACTTGGTGGGTTAGGCACCTCAAAAAATAAAATGCACCCACAAAACAAAATGCTGGGGTCTGACCCATTTTATTTTCCGTTGTTTTTTGTTTTTGTTATTTTAAAAGGGGCTCCTGCCCCCTCATCAATCTTACTTAAATTATATTATATTATATTATATTACATTATATCAAATCAAATCATATTATATCATATTATAAAATATTATATTATAAAATATTATATTATATTATATATTATATTATATCATATATTAAATATTAAATATTTTATATTATATATTATATTTAAAAATATATATTATATATTTAAAAAAATATATTATATATTAAAAATATATATTATATATTAAAAAAAAAATATTATATATTTAAAAATATATATTATATATTAAATATTAAATATTATATATTATATATTATATATTATAGCTAACAAAGGTGGTTGTCAAACCAATGGGGATCGCACTTTCATGAAACTTGGCGATGGCTTACAACGACTCATCCCGTTCTGATTTCAATGAAGTTGAGGAAACCCCGAATTAACAAATACAGTTTGATCTCAAAATTTCAGGATTGGGCCCACAAAGCCCATCATTTTTGGCAGTACTGGAAATGCAAATCACCCACCACACCTGAGCTCCGAAGGTCGGAACCGAGGTTGGTGGTACCTGGCGCATTTCGCCATTGATTGAAATGGGGGGTTCCATAAATGCGGGGTACCCCCAATAGATGGTTTATGATGGAAAAACCACGAAATATCCATTGACATGGAGGATTTGGGGCTCCCCGCATTTATGGAAACCCCCGTGTCGCACTATAAATGCCCACATTGTTGTGGAAAATTCTGTGACTAGGAATAAACCCAATGCCATAGTCACCATCCCCAATTGACGATTACTAGGTATACCCCTATGCTGGGATGATTTTTGAATGACCCCCAGTCATGGTTGCTTAATGAGATGGTCTATTCGTGGGTTTACCTGCAGGGCTTGCTGGCTGTTATCACCATGTTGTTTGCTCTCCAGGTTTGATGGTTTTGCTACTTTTCCAACTTAGTCCACGTATGCATTGAGAGTTGGTTCTGGTAAAAAAACCACACCATGAATTTCCATGTCTGTAAGCATCACTGATTCCACTCTTGGATGTACGATTTTTCGTGGTGTGTTGACAACAGAAGTTCTAAAATGTGATAAACATATCAAACATCAAGCATTAAACATCAAACATTAAACATCAATAACCAGTCATAACCTGTTGTTAGCCCATCAAAACTGACTATTTGGAAGGGACAAATGTTTTTTTGGGGTGCCACGTGAAGTGATGAAACTTCCATCGGGATCGCCCACTTGGGATGGAAAACCACCTGGAGATTTGTGGTTGTATTCCCATTGGTTCCTCATATTTCTGGCTGAATTAAACATGCTGACCTAAAATAACTGTAGCTGAAATGTGTTTGGCAAGTGAATTATTTTGGAATATAAGCACCGAATAAATTATTACTTACAACTAGTCCAATATATTTTTTGGTAAAATTTTGAGCATCAATTGATATTACAACCATTCACAAAACACCAATGTTTGGGCAAAACCCCGTCTGCCTCAGCAGGTCCATCATGCACAGGTGACACACCATGCCTGCGACTGGGGACTACCCAGGGGATTCCCAAGAAATCTGGGCCTTACACATTGAACCGAGAGTATGGTGGAGTATGTGCACATAGATGGTCTTATCATATATATATATCATGATTATGTAAATATATGTATAGTATATATAAATACAGATATACATGTACAAATCAAACACACATAAATATAATATATATATATATAAATATATATGTAATATATATATATATGTGTGTAATATATATATATAAATATCATATATATATATATATCATACATATCATATAAATCACAAATATCATATCATATATATATATATTTATATTTATTGTTTATATCATATACAACTTATATATCATATATATATATATACACCACATAAATCATATAGATACATCATACATGCATATCGTAAATATATATATATATACAGACAGATAAAACTGGGGAAAATATCATCATATGGTTACCTACCATTTACTATCTGCCACCAGCACATCCTTCAGCATCAGGCAAGGCGCTTGATAGCATCTGCCAGGGTGTGTTCCAAGGTTTCCGGCTCTGTGACCATCCTGGCAAACAATGAGAAATGACGGTATAGATGGTATCGCACCCATTTCATGTGGTAAACATAGTCATCAACCACACCAAATGTGACCATTTGTTTTTTCCCCAAGCAGTGTGCCCACACCACACTGAGGGGTTCTTACTTATTGTCACGGTTAAGGCGCGCTGGTTGATCGACATGGTATCCGGGGTGTTCGGCAAATTTGGTGACCCTTACAGCACAAAAGCTTCCTAATCTTTCATTTTTGATGCAAATCTCGCACGAATCCTCTCGTCACTTTGGGCGTGTCAGATCGCTCTCGTTGTGGCGCGGTGCTCATGTTGATAATCAAGGAGATCTTGCGCAGAGATCTTGGCAAGGATATCTTTTCTAGAGAGCTTGCACGGAGATTTTGCCACGGAGAGATCTTGTACAGAGATCTTCCCAAGCGGTCTCTTACAGAGATCTTGCCAAGAGATCTCTTACATAGATCTTGCCAAGAGAGCTCTTATACAGAGATGGCGTGGCGATCTCTGCAGCAGGTCTTGCCAAGAGACCTTGTATAGGGAGCTTCTTGCCAAGAGACCTCTCATAGAGATCTTGCACGGCGACATTGCATAGAGATCTGCTGAGATCTTGCCAAGAGGTTCCTTGCAGAGATCTTGCCAAGAGAGCTCTTATAGAGAGCTTCTACAGAGATCTCATCAAGAGATCTTGCCAAGAGACCTCTTGTAGAGAACTTGCACAGAGATCTTGCCAAGAGGTCTCTAGCAGAGATCTTGCTGGGAAATGCTTTTTAGAGAGCTTGTACAGAGGTCTTGCCACGAGACCTCTTGTAAAGATCTTGTACAGAGACCTGGCGAAAAGAACAGAGATCATGCTCAGAGATCCCCTGGAGCGTTTGAACAGAGATCTTACTTTGAGATTCTTTACAGAGAGCTTCTGTGGAGATCTCTTATAGACACCTTGTACAAATAGCCTTACAAAGGATCTTGCACAGCAGCTTCTATACAGAGCCTGTCACGGAGATCCCACACACGATCTTCTATATACAGAGATCTTCACAGAGGGGACTTGCAGAATCAAACCTGGCATGTCAGTATCTCTTCTTCATCTTCATATGTTCCTTGCAAAACTGTTTGGGGTCTCTTGCCAGGATGATTATCTTAATAATGGGTAATGATTCATGATGGTTTATCAACCTGAAACAAATTGGGGCTTCTGAATCTTATGACTGGGTTTGCCACATTTGATGTGCCGTCGTTGCTGATATGATGCTGATATTTTGACAGTCATACTCTAGTCATATATGCGCCATGGGCAGCAACATCCAGAAATATTGCTTCTATAAATTCTTTAAGCAGTATAATAATTATAAACAATTGTCGCTGGCAAAAGATACCCATGGAGTCACAATTCCAGTTGAACAAACACACACTATCTCAATGATGGGTGTCTCAATACATGGTCAAAGTCGTCTTGCTTCCAGCTTCTAAGGTCCTGAGAGAATCGAAAAACCTTTCCCCGTGGCCGCCGTAGATTCATTGTCTACACAAACATGCTCAAAACAAGGAACTAACTCATACTGAATCCCAAAACACGGCCTGATATTTTGTATGCAACTATGGACAAGGGCGACATAATGAGGCGGGAAGCAAACATCAGTGTCAGAGCAAATACAACAACCTCCGTCAGAAACACAAGCATTGACACACATGGGCCGCATGGGTTACACAGAACAGCGATTTTAAGTGTAGCGACATGTAGCGTCGTGCTAGTGACAAGTCTCACACTCTCTCTCCTACTGCCAGTCTTACTAAGGCTAAGGAATTGAGCTCCTCACTCTCATCACCCCACTTATGGACACGTGATTGGTCGACATATATAACTCTTGGAAGGTTAGATCCCCATATTGGTCTGACTTAAGAGAGGGTCCGCCAAAATATCACGGTTGATGGTCACTTTCACCCCACTTGTCACTTGCCGTAAATCTTCGGATATCCCGGTACTGTATTCCCATGATTCCCCTTCATATTGTAGGTTACATAAATACATATTATATTTTTATATATCCGTACATGTATAGATATAAAATAATATATATATATATATGTATATTATATATAGATACACATACATGATGTATACATATATATAATATGATGTATATGTATACATTGTAGATATATACAATATATATATATATATGTATATCATATGTATATCATATATATATATATGTATGTATGTATGTCTGTCTGTCTGTCTGTGTATGTATGTCTGTGTGTGTATGTATGTATGTGTGTGTGTATGTATGTGTGTGTATGTATGTGTGTGGGTATGTATGTATGTATGTATGTATGTATGTATGTGTGTGTATGTATGTATGTATGTCTGTGTGTATGTCTGTATGTATGTATGTATGTGTGTATGTGTGTATGTGTGTATGTGTGTATGTGTGTATGTGTGTATGTGTGTATGTGTGTATGTGTGTGTGTATGTGTGTATGTGTGTATGTGTGTATGTGTGTATGTATGCATGTATGCATGTATGCATGTATGCATGTATGCATGTATGCATGTATGCATGTATGCATGTATGCATGTATGCATGTGTGCATGTATGCATGTATGCATGTATGCATGTATGCATGTATGCATGTATGTATGTATGCATGTATGCATGTATGCATGTATGCATGTATGCATGTATGCATGCATGTATGCATGTATGCATGCATGCATGCATGCATGTATGTGTGTATGTGTGTATGTGTATGCGTAAGTGTATGTGTATATGTATATGTATATGTATACGTATATGATATGTATGTTGTACATATCCCATCAGATCTCCGAAAAAATGCTGGTTTTCCCCACCATGGAAGTCCCAAAAACACCCTAGAAGGGCACCTCGTGGACTGCGCTGCAGAGACGGTGGGCTCTTCCGCCACACCTGGCAGAAATTAAAAGAAAACCCAAGGGGAATGATCAATTTTCTGGGGAATGATTTAATGGATTTTGATGGGAATTAATGATGATTTAATGGATTTTGATGGGAATTAATGGTGATTTGATGGATTTTGATGGGACTTAATGGTGATTCGATGGATTTGATGGGGATTAATTGTGATTCAATAGATTTTGATGGGTTTTTATTGTGATTCAATTGATTTTGATGGCAATTAATGGGGATTAAATGGATTTTGATGGGAATTAATGGAGATCTACCTCTGGTAAACTCACATAACTATGGAAAAAACAAGCTATAAATGGGCAATTCTCGAACTAAATGGTCCATGGCTTCCATAGCAAACTTAGTTTACTGGAGACCTAATACACATAATAATGACTAATCATGTATATATGTACATTTGACATATGTATCAATACACAATAATACCACAGTAGAATACATTAGAATATCATATATAGTAATTATATGACACTCTAATTAATTGTTACAGTAGATATCAATGTAGATGAAACAAACAACATCAAACAGCTATAAATATACTGGTCAGAGTGAACATCTCCTTGAAACCACCAATAGCTGTGGCGAGTTGGTCTGGGCATTCTGGCCGCCCGTCAACTCATCAAGGCTATCCGTCTTCGGAGCTCCTGCGGCACGTTTCATGCGATCTTGGTTTCATGGATTTGTTTGTCTGGTTTTCCGGGTTTCTAGGAGGGATTCCGGCTTTCAGTTTTCCTTTTTTGATGATTTCCTTTAGTTTTTTGAGTTATGAATAACTGAATGAAGAACGTTTCGGTTTTGGTTTCGAGGATGGATGATCTTTTTTCTTGTGGGATGATTTCCACGTAAGTTGCCTTGCCGTTCTTGAGGGATGAATGATCGAATGGTGACATTCTGGGGCTTAACAAAGGCATGATCTGCCCCGTTGGATCCGGCTGGGACCTTTGGGATTACTCCGGTGAAGGAGCTGTGTAGCAGAGATTCATGTTATCTTTATACTATTCTATATTGTTGCTACTTCAGGAATGGAATGGTAAAATAAATGGTAAGTGCAACTTCAGACTTCAGATCGTATTGCAACTTACTACTTATTTTTGGTCTGGAAAATTAGCAACCCCCATTTTTCCATCACTCTCTAAACTTCAGATATTCCCGACGCCGATCAATTGTAGATGTCAACCCTGGCACCAAAAAAAACTTTGCGGCACGGCTCCTAACAACTCATCATCGTCTGGTGCCACCGCATCCTCCTGACCGGATATGACTTTGACCCTTGAGTTGTCATACCCAAATCATCCATGTTTTCTTTACCCACAAATTCAGCAAGTAAATGATTCAGTATTCAGTATGATATGTTACCTGGATCTACAATATCATGCATACAGCTAAGAACACCTAGTTGGAAATCCGGGCCGCATAATCGGAAATTCCGCGGTCAATACAACCAACTCAAATCAAATATGATTGGCCCAACCCCCGGTGCAATCAACTCCCCATCACCCATCATGATACCCCCACTTCTGGAGGTGTTGTGATGCTGATGTTGGATTGTTGTGGATGGTCAATCACCCCGATGCTGTTAGAGCGCAGGCGGAAATTGAGGCGACACAGATGCCCCGGGACAGTATGCAAACCACCAAATCTTACCACGAACATCGGGACCTGGTGCGACTGTTGAAATCCTTTACACTTGCTACTTTGATGGTGCAAGGATGTTGACGATTTCTGTATAAATGCTTGTATGATCTTATATTATGGTGGTGGGCCGAAATTGTCAACCTGTCTCAGAATTTGAAAGGTTTCGGATCTCAAACACGGCCAGCCTTTCAAACTTGTGTGGTTCCTTCAAGGCAAATGGACATGGACTTAACTATGATGAAGTTTGATATCTTTTAAAATGACTAATAATCCCATCCCCCTAATAGATCCTAAGATCAAAGCCAACCGAACGAAACCAGCCGGTCATGGTGATCGGAGGTTTTTTGATTCAGAAAACCAGCCGGTCAGACGGTGAACACAGAAATTTTCAGTAGGTTCTAACCACAGTTACCCTCTGGTAATTTGTTACGTAGCTATGGAAAATGGCCAAATTTATAGTTGATTTACCTATTAAGAATGGTGATTTTCCATAGCTATGTTAAATTACCAGAGGGTAGATGCTAATAGCATGTTGTAGCTGGACGAAGCCTACTTGACCTACTGAATCAACTGGTGGTGATCAGTGACTTCTCAGAGGATTTCCCGAGTTCTCCCAGGATCTCCCAACTTCCTGTGTCTGTCCCATAGATCAGTGAATTCAAACCACTTACATATTGTCTATCCCATTAATACACTACCATCATATCCCATGAATTTACCATTAAATCTTATATATCCCTATGATGGTTCACTATGTAAATCTCCACTATATTCCCATATACTTAAGATCTACAGCACATATCATAGAATATGTAGAGTCTATAACTATAGATACTATAGTAATGTATAGTCTATAAAATTTTATAACTATCTGGATAAATGATAATATTTCACTAACCTGAATAGTTCGGCCATGTGTGGGGATAATTTCCCTAAAATAAACCATGATTCCAGTGAGTCATGCATCCTTTCTCGGAGCCTTGGAGATCAACCCTTGAGCCCAGGGCATCAACTCCGGGGACATCGCCAGGGCGCGCTCGTACTTCTCGCGGATCTCCTGCAAAATGGGACTTGGACAAAACCAAAAAAAGGGATGGATATACATCATATATATGTATATATGTATCTGGTCAAATTATAATATTTCAGGGTCTTTAGGTCGAATTTCGCTATTTCATACTGAAATATGGTGACGTCGCGAAAATCGCGAAAATTTGCTGACGTCGTGAGACTAGGATGAAAGCAGGCACTCTGACAGGCGCTTCTTTTTTGCTCATCGGTGGCATCGCTTGGCTAAAGTCAAGTCAGAGACAAAAATTGTCTTCCTCTTCGCATGGGTAGCAAAAGTCTGGCAATCCTCAAATAATCTGGTCAACATCGTTTCAGACACCTCCTTTAACATGTGCAAGGCTGTGGATTCCATGCGGACTGGATCTGAGTCCGCATCTTTTCCATCTCTTGGCGCTGCACTTTTCACATCTGTCAAAATGTCTCTGACAAGCTTGATGAACGCTGACTTTGTAATGGCTTTTGCCAACGGCCCAGTTTCCAAATAGGCACCAGGCTCAAAGCCTTCAGTTTGCAGACGCCGCCCTCGCGGCACATTCACAACATCAACGGTACCTTCAGGTTGGGTTGTTGCAAGGTATGCAACAGCAGCTTGCCGAGCTTTTCCGTTTCGGAAAGCGAGACGCAACTTCCCTTCGGACGTGGAGTGCACGGTGAAATCAGCCAAGTCAGTCCCGGAGCTGATTGGCATGTACAAATCCAGGTAGCACTGCCTCGCCTGGGGCTTGGGCTTGGGCAGAGAGTCTGCAAGACTTTGTCGATCCTTTGTCGCAATCTCTGCAGCTGCTGCCTCATACTGGGCTTCGGAAATAGCTGGCTCTGCAGCTGCAGCCAAGCTGGGCTTCACTGACGCAGTTGCGCCAGAACCAGTGTCAAGGGAACGCGCTGCTTCTTCTATGTCTTCTGGAATGGGAAATCACTCTTTCAAGCAAACCTCCAAAAGCTGGCCCAAAAGCGGAAAACTCGGCCGGCAGTCCTTCTTCAAGCGTTCAGGCATTCCACGGGGGCGCCAAAGCTGAAGCTATTTATCTGAAAGAAATCAAATCCGCCATAGGCTCAAATCAGTCACACAGACTGAAATTGTTGACTGAAAACAGGCCTTGCCTGCAGCTCTGAGCGATCAGAGCTGTCGTTTTGACACTCTACCCCCCCAATTTTTCTTTAAAAGTCAATCAAGAACACGATCTAGAATCTTCCAAATGCCAAAAAAGAATGAACGGAATCATGCAGCTGAAACTTTTCCAAAGTACCCATTGCTCTAACTAAAGCACCTTACATGCACCTGAGTCTTCATCGGCCAAATTATGAATCATGTGGAACAAGTGTGCGAGGTAGCTGCCCTACAACCCTTCCAGAAGTGGAACAGTATTGAGCGAACCATGTTTCGGAAAGTTGGGCTGCAACAGCCCCTCAGTGGGATAAAATTGCCTGTAAACCCTTCCACATGCCAGTGTCAGCTGCAAACGGTTGAAAATAGCGCGATCCAGACATGAAAGACCTTATTTCAGCAGGTTAGGTCTAATTTCACGGTGACGTCGGGTGACGTCGCTATAATTTGGGCAGATGTATATATATATAATGTATATGATATACATATATATATATATATATATATATATTTATTTATTTATTTATTTATGTTATATATGTATACATAGATATGCATAGATACACCCCATGATTTGGATTCATGGAACATGCGGATTTCAACTGATGATTAACATGATGATTTAAGGAGATACGGATATATATATATATACACGTATATATGTTTTTGGAGAAATCCACCTTTAAACTCGTTTGATGCAAACTATGATGATCACCGGAATTGGGGGTACATTTTCAGACAATCTGAGTTTCAGAGATTGGACGATATGCCGAACGGTCCAACATTGGTTACGGCGTGATGCAACATATGGGGATGGTTCATAACCATGTACCCTTGGTGAGCATCAAAACAACTGGTAAACGAACGTCCATGTCCATATTGGGTTTGTCTGAACATGGTGGGAAACCCGGGAACCTCCCCAGCCAATTGCCCCAAGATCCCAAGTGAATATAGTGTGAATACCATCTGGCTATGACTAACATAGCCATGGAAACTCACCATTTTTAATAGGTAAACACTCTATAAATGGGCCATTTTCCATGGCTATGTTAAATAACCAGAGGGTATATTGAAATGCACTGTGGTGGTTTACAACAATTTGGTGTCAGTTCTGAATGAACTGATTGATCTGACATCGTCGAGGTTCGATGATAAAAAATACTTCAGAGACCTGCCCTGGATTGTATGCCTTGTCTATGGTAGACTCTATACGGACCCTTTTTTTTTTCGATGATTTTCCCTCTAAACCTCCATGTTTCCGGGATTGCCCACCATTTCCTGATTTTCTCATGAATTTCCCAGCTCTCAACCTCCATTTTGATTGGGGATTTCCCAGCCACCTTTGATGACCGGAGGATACCGGAGGCCTCCATGAGTTCTTGCTCGGTGACGTGACGAATTCGGTAGCCAGGGTCCAGGTCCTTGGTCTTAGGGGGAATTCTGGAAAAGCCTGCATAATTGAACAGAACTTCATGGTTAGTAAATAGTGATTTTTTATCATGTAATTTACTGGGTATTAATGGTGATTTAATGGGATTGATTTAATGTGAAATTACATGAAATTAACATCTGGCAATTGAGCACAACTATCGAAAATCGAGCGAAAATCACCATGTTCACTAGGTAAATCATCCATAAATGGGCCATGCCTTCCATAGCAAGCTGTTAGATTACTCGAGTCTAGCTGAATCCAATTCAGGGAATCTGTGAAGTCCTTTCCCTGTCACTTAGGTACGCTGATGCATTTGGGCAACAGGGGAACAAATTAGGTGTATTTCTGAGTCCATATTCAGCCCAGCCTAGGATTTAAATCTTCAGTTGTTCATCTAAAATGTTCACTAAAAAAGTGTGAAATGCTCATGTCAGTGATGCATCACCATTTGCTATTGAAGCAGATCGTTTGCGTTCTTTGGTCCTCCTGCTAAGAATGACTATCCCAGTCACAACCACCAGCAGAACGATCATCATCAGCAATAACAGCAGATTTTCAGTCCCACTACCATCATCTCTCTCAAAGACCCCCTGATGCCAAGATTCATCACGGTACTCTTCAGGAATATCTGGGTCGTAGTTGACATCCTGAGCCAATCCAGCTGCCAAGGCAAAGTTTTATGTGATCCAAAATATTGAAGTGTGTTGCATGTACCAAGTACTATCAAACAATGCGTTCTCTTTCGAATTCTGACCGCTCTTGACCAGCTTTTTGAGCACCCTCTCCTCAGAACCATCCCCTAATTTCCAGTTTCCGTAACAACCTTGCGCCAAGGAACTCCAGTTTCTCGGGGCACCTTGGAGACAAACTTACTTGGAAACAATGGAGATAGAGAGTCCGATACTGCAAGTATTTTGAGAACTCCCTCATGCGAGTCATGTGCAATCTGTATATTTATGGATCAACGTTCGTAGGTCAAACATGCTGTCCATCTTGATAGACACTGGTGCCTTGAGCAAATCAAGAAAAATATACATTTATCGAATGTAATGAGATACACTTGGTTTCGAAATCTTGAAACACCGAACAAGATTAACGCTATAGAGATGTGCTGGGTTGCGTTTGTTATACATAAAGGAGGGCAGTAAGTGAAAAACTGCTGGCCAAATCATGGATTCAATCGGATGGAAACACACGGGCACCCTCACCGAGTTTCGATCAATTTGTTTCCTTCAGTTTATACAGGTGGAAGGGTTAAGTCATAGCATTTCGTTTTAAGTCATTGCAGGGGGCTTGTTTTCGCATGGAAACGCTGCGAACGTTTTAAGTCATAGCAGCTCCGTTTAAGTCATAGCATTTTTATGGTTTCACCACGGAAACGCGTACGGAATGCAATGGGTTTTAGGATCCTTGTTGTTCTGTTTAGCATGGCCTGACGGTGAAAGGTATATGTCCAGGGCATGTTTTGCACATATGTTTTGTGTACAAGTTACAATGGAAACGCGCGTTGACGATGGATATGTTGGGTACAGTTCATAAGTGAAAACCCAATGTCACAGACATGATTTGAAGATGTCTAGGAACGGCAATTGCGATGCCAAACACCATGGAAACGCGAGCGCAGGAACCATGGTCAGATTACAGTTGGTTTTTCACGGACAGGGCAAGCAAAAGCAATCAACAAAACATACAAAAAAAAAACAAACAAAGGCTGGTCACGAACGAGGTCAGAACGAGGTCCGAACGAGGTACCAAACGAGGTCAAAAACTACCCGGGACAGACCCTTACCCAAATCCTGGAGCTGGAAGATTTTCGGCTTCAGCAAGCAGTTGCAGTGGAATACGCTCATCCAAAAACGAAAAAAACAAATACAGAAGTAACCCAAATGGTGATAAAATGATACCATGAAATATATCAGTTTACATAGTGTATACTACCCTTTCATGTTTGAATCCTGGCCAATGCTGATAGACAAAGAACCTCGAAAAAAAAGCACCGCATGGCACACACTCATCCAAGAGCAAAGACAACATACATGACTAACCCAAAATGTTTGAGTTTAAACGTGATACACCAGAATACATCACTTTACATACTATTTCATGCTATTCTATCATATTTGAACCTTACCAATCCTCACAAACATATATGTTGCGAAAACAAAGCAACGCATGGCAGACACACATCTAAGCATAGAAACAACATGCATAGCTTATCCAATATGTTATATGATGCTCCCCAATATGCCTTTCCGCAAGGCAGACGCTCATCCGCTACGACTTAACACACGATGCAAAGACTTAACCCTAGTACCTAGTAGTTTTCAATATGAACAGAATCGTCAAAATTCATCTTCGTTATATATATAGTCTTCAGGATCTGATTCCCACAAGTTCGGCAAGTGAACCCCCGATTTTGACGTGAAACCAAAAGTCTTTTCTGTAGAAGAAAAACAACATTGTGTTGGATCAAGACACAATTTCCTGGCTTAAAGTTGTTGGGTTGATTTTTGGAATTTTTGACGGAGTAAATGCATGTAAATGCGGAAAAATCACCGTTTTCGCAGATAACATTTTTTTTCCCCTATTTTCTCGCGCAAATTTTCCATGTTTGGAAATTGTTTTCAAACACAACAAGAACCACATGATTCATACAACCATCAATACCCCCATAACTATGACATCTCAAAACCATGTGTAAATGCTAATAAGTCACCAGCCTGAACAGACAATTCAGCCAGTTTGGGTTAATTAATCCCGTATATACAGCAATCCATCATTCCAGTCACGTCGCGATGGGTTCCGTCGTTATATTTTGTCCATTTTATATTACCCATCATATCCCAATTCTATTCCCATGTGTTGCTGGCATATCCCCATCTATGTCCACATAAAGTTTCATTCAAAAAAACGCAAATGTTGATTAAATCCTATAATATATATAGATGTATATGTTTATATTGCCATACCACTAGTACCGCACAAGGCGGTGGCGGAAGTTTCAAAATTGGAACCTATAGGAGAGGTTGGTTGCTGTGAATCACGGAAGGCAGAGCGAATCCACTGGTGGACCGAAAGGTGGTTGGAGTTGTGTTTTTTGGAGTGGTTGCAACGTTTGCAGTGGTCACCTCACCACAACTGCCACAACTGCTGGATGTAGTGTGTTACTTGTCGTTGTAGTTGTAGTTGTAGTGTAGTGGAGTTGTAGTTGTAATGTTGTGGAATTAGTGTAGTGTAGTTGCAGTGGCAGCTAGAAGTGGTAGTTGTGGTGTGTTGAAGTTAGTGTAGTGTATTGTATTGTACTGTAGTGTTGTGTACTGTAGTGTGGTATAGTGTAGTGTGGTCTAGTGTAGTGTAGTGTAAGGTAGTGTGGTGGTAGTTGTAATGTAGTGTAGTGTACTTAGTGTAGTGTCGTGTAGTGCAATTTAGTGGCAGTTGCCATTGTAGTTGCATGTGCAGTTGTAGCTGTAGAGTAATAATTAATATAATGTAATTAGTGTAGCGTAGTTTTGTAATGCAGTGTAGTTGCAATTGCATTTGTCTTTGTAGTTGTAGTGTGCTGGAGTGCAGTTAGTTATTGTAGTGTAGTGTGGTGTAGTTGAAATTGTAGCTGTAGCTGTAGTTGTTGTAGTTGTAGTGTAATTAGTGTAGTGCGGTGTAATTAGATGTAGTTAGTGTAGTGTAGTGTAATTAGTGTAGCGTAGTAATGTAGCGTAGTTTTTTTGCATTTGCATTTGTAGTAGTAGTGTAGCCTAGTTGTAGTTGTCTATCTACCTATCTACCTATCTACCTATCTACCTATCGATCGATCGGTCGATCGGTCGATCGATCGATCGATCGATCTATCGATCTATCGATCTATCGATCTATCGATCTATCGATCTATCGATCTATCGATCTATCGATCTATCTATCTATCTATCTATCATTATCTATCTATTTATCTATCTGTCTATCTTCAATCTGCAAGCTTGAAAAAGAAGCAATTCTGCAAGGCTTCCTCCATTTTCGAAGGTGACAACATCAGAAAAGCAGCAATTCTGCGAGACTTCCTTAATTTTTGAACTTGACAACGTCAAAAATTAAAACGAAAGAATTCTGCGAGACTTCCTCATTGCTCCAAGTTGACAACATCAAAACGAAGCAAGTCTGCGAGACTTCCTCAGAGCTGACAGCCTCGTACCAATGCGTTTTGCAATTTTTCCATTCCATCTGTCCAAAGTATTGCGCTTGTCGCGCAATAAAGTGCTGCACCTGTCACCAAAATCATCTTAGCAGACCTGAAGATCTGATGCTCCAAAATGCAGCCCCCTCTCAGGAAATCAGCGCCCGGACCTCCTAACATATTGCACCTACCACGCGAAATGCATCTTTGCAAATCCTCTTCAAATGTCCCACGCCTGCCAACGTTTTTGGAAATGCTACGAAACCCTCACATTTTACTCATTTTTGGCAGGGTGCAGAATCCCTTGCGCATGCCTCGCAAAACCACATCTGAACCTTCCAAAATGGTCCGAGCATGTGGCGTTTTTATGCGTTTTTAGTATTCTGACTTCGAAATGTGCTTCGCGCCACGGCGGCGTGCACTTTTTCGACATTTGAACTTCCGAATGCGCCCCGAGGCTGAAGTGTTTTGTACATTTTGACTTCGACATGTGCTTCGCGCCACAACGGCGTGCACTTTTTCAACATCTCAACTTCCAAAAGTGCTCCGAACCCGTCAGTTTTGAACACTTTTGACTTCCAAATGTGCTTCGCACAACAACGGCGTGCACTTTTTCGACATCTCAACTTCCAAAAGTGGTCCGAGTTGGTGTGCTTTGTGCATTTTGACTTGAACACGTGCTTCGCGCCACAAGGGCCTGCAATTTTTTATCTCTCATATGGCCAGATGGCTCCGCACCCGCCACTTTAGCAAGCCTACTTTTCGACCCTCCGGAGCCACAAATCATTGGAAAAATATAATGAATCGCGACTTTTCCACCTTTTCGAGCACCTGCATCTTCTTTCCTCTGACTCTTTCTCTTCTCTGATCTTCTTTCTTCTTCTCTTCTTTTCTCTGACTCTTCCCACCTCTGCTTTTCCATCTGTCCATATTGTCGGAAGTTTGACTTCTAAACTTCCTTCGAACATTGTTGGTTTTATATATAGCACAACTTAATTGATCACCCTCTAGCAAACTAAAATACTTGCGGAAAATCGCCCATTTATAAATCATTGGCCTATCAAATGGTCACTTTCCACAGCTATCATTTGGTTGGGAAACTCAATTCGTTGCTCCTTGGCTCCCCATTTTTGTTTGGGAATCTGAATGCCCCTAGCTCCACACCGCTCCCTCCTAACCTCTGCATTTTTCTGTTAGTTTACCCAGAGCATAAATTCCCAGCAAATCCCATTGAATGATGGTTGAACCAGCATTTTTTTCTCGGTTCGTCACATTATATCTCCATTCTATCCCCATTAAAGCCTATCTAATGATGGTTAAACCACCATAAATCCCTTGATATTCCCAATCCCCAAAGATTTTCCCCTGACGATCTCCATCCAAGGCACATAATGTGGCGATGGCTCCAACGGTAGCGGTGTGGCCGTGGGTGTCACTGCTGTGCTGGGAACCCCTGAGGCAACGTCCGGGGTGCTGGCGCCTCCCGTCACGGTGGAGGTGACGGAAGCGCTGCGGAGACTGGTGGCCTCGGTGGGATCAGATTAAATCCATCCATTTTTTCCGGGAAAATTAAATTGTGATTCCCGGATACATCCACAAGCATTTCTTGGAGGATTCCCGCTATCAGCTGTCATGTGCGGTGACCTTGTTGCAAGGCCGCTATATATACAATTAATTTGCCGAAACAATGATCTATACTCAAAACTATTTTCAGCGGAAAAAAACATATAACACGAAGATAAGATAAAAGAAGAAACCTGGAGAAATCAGTCACCAAGGATTTCTTGATTCGAGGCCATTGCGTCCCAGGAGCCAGTCTCTGCGACATAGCCTCCTGCAAATGGGCTTCTTGCTTTAAGGCCTCCGCCGACATGGGTACCCCCCGGTGTTAGCAAACGTGGCTGGGAAATCGCCAATCAATGAAAATGAAGGTGTTAATGGCGAAATCCGCTTTTCACGGGAAATCCCGAACTAAATGTGCATTTCAACTGGAAAACCATCGAGCTAAATGGTGGATTCTTCATCTGCCATGTTTGATCAACAGCGGGCAACTTTGAAAGGGTTCAGGCACCAATAAAGAACAGCAAAAACAGGATCGTCAAACTCCACCTTTAGGTCAATATCAAGAACTTCTCATAGGCTCAAGAGATCAGGGTTCCCTTCTTCTGCGGCTTTCCTTGTCCGATTCTTGCGATCTGGAGGGTTTCCACAAGTCTCAACCTTCCAAACATATTCTTCAGCATTAGTCCGACGTGTCCAGTCGGCTCCTTTCTTCTCTGTAAGCTCCCCTGTGACGGTAATTGTTGGCTATGCGCAACGATGCCCATTTCTGCTGTTAAACCTCCAATTGTTGGGGTAGTGTTAATATCATGTGTATATATATATATATTAATTAATAGTACGAAGTTTCACTAACACAACTGAAAACTAAGTTCAATCGCTACATATTTTTGTAGATATATATATATATATTATATATATATATATTCTATGTCTTATACCAGCCTTCGAACGGCTTCCCCATCCGCCACCGCGTTCGCCTGATCTGCGAAGCGACGCAGCAGCTGATCCGTCCAGGCACCAGTGGAACGGTCGCCGGGCTCGGGCTCGCGCTCCGAGCGACGGCTGGAACGTTCGGCCTCGGGGGTGTTGAACCACCGTGGAACTGGATAAATTCACGTGATCAATGATAGTATCTGGTTGGTGGTATACCTACCCCTCTTAAAAATGATGGACTTCGTCAGTTGGGGTTACGAACTTCCCAATATATATGGAAAAATAAAAGTCATGTTCCAAACCAACCAGGTATCTATACATATCTATACTATGTAGATAGTGTATCTATGGATAGCTATGATAGTTCAATATCATTCAATACCTATATCTACTGATAGTGTCTATACCACAGAAAGGGTATACCAATAATAAGATCTATGATGTGATCTATCATTTGTTTCGTTGACCAGTCACGGAGAAAATGATGGTTAAACAATGTTAGACATCAACAATGAAAGAAAGAAAATGGAAATTATATAGGGATAAATATGGCACAGCAAGAAAAGATCAATAATATTCAAAAATGATATAAACAAACAATCAGTCAATGACAGAAAATGCTATCATCAACATAAATTCAAGAATGATACATCACTAATTTACATCATGACAGTTCCACATATTTTTGGCTGATCGACACTCAACATCCTTGTTTGCTCTTGTTTGCGACTTGGTTAATTAAGTTATTTTAAATTCCTGTCTTGGTTGGTGCAATCAGGAGTGGTAAGTCTCTTTGATCTTTGCGTGTTGGTGACTACGGGTCTCTTCATACGTCGTGTGGGTCTGCCCAAAAATAGACAGCGTGCCTAGGGAAAACTATGGAATGTTCCCATACATCAATAATATCATGGAGTTTCGGAAGATCCAAACATAGTCAAAGTTCCAAACAAAGTCCCAAAAATGGGGGTTTCCATCCCAAAATGGTTGGTTTATAATGGAAAATCCATTTATACATGGATGATTTAAGGGTACCCTCATTTCAGGAAACCTCCAAATAAACCCGTTGGATTCTTGGCCAAGGACAGGCCGGCCACCTTCACACGGTCCAAGGTACGGCATCAGCCAGGCTCAATAGCTTGTTGCCGAGTTCCTGCAAGCGCACGGCCAGCCCCGGTTCGCCTGGCACTTGCTTGATCTTTGGCAAACAAACATGGGGAACAAAACATGAGGATTACATCTTTTTGATGGTTTGAAAAATCATTTTTAACCATCCACATCGATTCAAATCCGAGGAGTTTGTGGGATTACAAGGGAAAATGGTTTAGAGATCCACAGTTTTTGAGTCCCAAACCAATTCTTGGAATATGGTCAAACAAACCCATCGGGCTCAAAAAGCATCTTGTAGATTGTAGATAACTCTATACCTTCATCAAAATTCCATGTCTCTTTCAAAGAAATCAAAGCGACAAGGTGTAATGTGGAAGTGAGACAGGTGGCTTAGTTGATGAACTAAAACAATACTAGGCACTCAAACCATAGCCAAACCATCCCAAAAACATTATGCTTTCCCAGGTTTGAGATCAAGTTGGGTGCTTGGGTATCTTGGGGTTATTTCGACTGTTCAACATATATTGATTTTCCATCGCAGACAATGGGAAGAACTTGCACTGTGATGATGAAAAATAACAGGTCGATGCAGATGATTGATCATCCTTGACATTTCCCTCCGATGACAGCCAGCTGATTGAATGGCCAAGAGATGAACTCCAATGGCGGCGGATACGCCATTGGTAGGGCTTCTTCACTTCCATGAGTCTATTTCCAGGTTTGTGAACTATTTCACTTCAGCCAAATAATTGGGATTATAAATATCACCAGCTACAATGATGGGGCTGATTAGATAATCATAAACACCTGGTGTAAATTCCCGCGATTTCACCGCTTAATTTACAAACTTACATCCATGGGAAAACCATGTTTTTATGGGGATATAGTGGGATAAAATCGGGATGAATGAACATAAAACTACATGTATATAATGATATATCTATACATACATATTAGCCAGCAAAAATATGGGTCTAAAACCAACCATGTACCAACCATAGTGGGAGTATATGGGAATACATCATGAATCATGGGGGTGAAGAGGAAAACAAACACATATAACCAGCAGTATTATATGGTTGTTGCCCAACAAAGTTTGGATAGGCCCCAAAATAAAGTTCATTGCTGAGGCTGAAACCTTGCGGCCATTTGATGATACCCCCGTATCAGTGAGGTCGTTCTAGATTGGTCAGTCGTTTATCCCGTATATGGGTTATAACTGGCTACAAATCAGTGACGATCCGTGGGATGATCCTCCAAGTATAAACCGTGACAGTAATTGTAGTTGCTTAAACCTCCAGTATTCCAAATTACTCACGATGGTTTCTATAAAACCATATGATACCATATGAAGGTTTCCTAAGTCGTGGGGGTACTCCGCAATCATCCGAGTAATTACACCGTAACTTAGTATTGAAACCATTGGAATATTGGGGATCCCCCATGACTGAAGAAACCCCCAGATGGAAAATGATCCATTTATGAATGAACTACCTGTTTAAAGGGTGAGTTTCCACATCTATGTTAGTCGTTAGTTTGCACAAAGGTGTGAATTATGGTTTCTATATAGTCTATACCCCCAAATCTACCCAAGCCAAATCCAAGGTTTATTAATCCAATTTTAGGGCCACCCAAATCTCATGCCTGAGCCCCGGCCTTTGCCCCTGGCATTGTGTACCAACCGTGCCGGTTCAGGCAGGCCAGAACCTCAGGGAGACCCTGCAGGTGGCAGAATGGCACCATTATATGCTGCGATTTGAACATAGTAAAATATAGTGCATATAAACGATGTATGTAAATGATATGTATATATAAATATAATAGTATAATATAGATAGATCGATTAGATTAGATTCGATTCGATCCGATTAGATTTAGTTTAGTTTAGATTATTACGTTACGTTACGTTACGTTAATTTACATTACATTATTGTGTATATATGTAGGACACACGTCGATATATATATATATATATATATCAGAGAAATATATATATATGTATATATTATGTTTGACATTGCAAAATAATATATGGATTATGGTATAAGAAGTGCTACGTACAATGATATTTGATACACCTGAAACATATGTCATATGGCAGGATACAATAATGCAGTCAAAAATTGAGGCGATGTTGGATATTACATCATGGTTTTCAGGTGTTGGGATAACATTTACAGGAACCAGTTGCTATTTTTTAAATTGTGGCATTGACCAACTTGTGATGCTTTCCGACTGCGTGGTGTGGTCGCCTTTGTGTGTTCGCAGCTGGATTTGCTTCCCGCTTTGTCTCGCCTCCAATGCTGTTTGCACTTCGAAGCTTGTGTTTCAGAATGGCTTGCTCTTGCGTCGGTTCCTTCTGGTCTTTCTTTGGCCTCTGCCTCACCCACTTGGCTGGCCATCACTGGCGGATTGGATTGGCGTTTGCTTTTTCAGGTGCGAGTCCCTGGTCATAGCCTGTCTGTGTCTGCATCGGTTCGTCCTTGTCCTGCCTTGACTACGTACCACGTAGTCAGGCAGATGCAACTGCAGCATGCAGCAGATTTGCAGGCGGAGCTTGTCTGACCAACGCTGACCAAAACAGTTCGTCCTCATACAGTGGTGCTGGCCCATCTTTATCCTGGGTGCCGACAAGAAGGCTTTTTCTTGAAACATGCAGTGCAGCAGGGTCTTTCGCGAGGCCTTGAGGTCCGGGTGCTGTTGATAGATTTGGAGCCTTCTAATCATTACGACATGCTGGATGACAAGAAGTTTCAGCAGATTTGGGAACACGTGCCTTTGGGGTCCTTTTGGGGTCTTGCTGACTCCTCCAGGTGAGACATGGACTGCAAGCAGCGCAAGGATTTCCACTGACATGGGCAGTTCTGCTGGCTCAAGGGTGGTGCGTCATGCTGGTGCGCCATGGTGCGTTGATGGTCTGACGAATGCTGAGCTGCGACAGGTCGATACGGCCAACGCTTTGCTGTTTGCCGCGCTCTTGTTAGCGCTAGCTTGCCTGTCTGCAGGGGTTCGTTTTGTCCTGGAGCATGCGAGTGTGCCAACCACTCCTGACTTGTCAAGCATATGGACAATATGGCCGGTGCAGTGGCTTCTTCGGCACCCCAGTGTGCAGCAGGTTTTAGTGCATCCTAGTCAACATAGTGCCGCTCACCGCTTGGTTGGGTGGATGCCCAGGTTCCAAGCTGAACATGTGCTCCTTTGCCCAAAGCGCCAGACAATCATCGCTTCAGCCATCAGGTCATCAGGACAAAACAAATACGTTTCCAACATGAGCTTCGGACTTGCTGTTTCATTTCTGAACGATGTTGAACGTCACTGGTCTCATTGCCGACCAC
Organism: Cladocopium goreaui; assembly: GCA_947184155.2. Lineage (NCBI taxonomy): Eukaryota > Dinophyceae > Suessiales > Symbiodiniaceae > Cladocopium > Cladocopium goreaui. Next base: position 58,675 of record CAMXCT020006753.1, on the reverse strand, counting down.
GTCGAGACGTGCCTGAAACTCTGATGGCGTTCATTTCAGATCTGGATGCAGCCCAAAGGCTACAGAAGTTGCAAGTCCCTTAGCCTGACAATACCCGTAACATCCCGTAGCTAGCCAGTGGCATGCAGGCCAGCCAATCCCTTGTGTGCGTTTTTTTTTGTTTATTCTCACAAAAAAAAACTGGCCAAGATGCGGCAGGTCATGGCAGGTCTGTTTGCATTGAACTCAGTTTCACGTCGAGCGCAGTCTAACCAAGACTTCGGAGCTCACAAACGAAGAAGAAGACTGACCAATGCCTTTGGCACTTATCAATCCTCCCGCCACCTGCAAAATCCTCGTGTGCTCCTCTCCAGTTTGCTTTTCAATATGTTTCAATCAGGTGAACTGCAGGTCAAGGCGTCTACAAAAAGAGCTGATCAGATCTGCTGGTGGAACATCATTCCTTTGCCTACTAGTAAAAGCGGCTGATGATTGAGGGCTGTGCAGGCCGCCATTGAATTTGACAAAAACGCTCAAATGACTAATGACTACTATACCAAGGACAAGACCAGGCAAAACTTCTAGAGAAAAAAATGTTCGAATGTTTGGAATAAGAGTCTGTGAGCCATCATGTGTGGGTGATGTCTGAAAATGGAGTAATACCACCAAGTTATGGGCATCTTAATAGGGACCATGGTGATAAACCACTAGATTTCAGACACACCTGTATAGCCAGACCAGTTTCTGTACTTTTATCTTAAGGGCATGATTAATGTGCAAGCAGCAAACATACAGCCTTTGCAGATTTTGGTTGACCATCAACATAATTCTTCACCAAAGAAGCACTCTACAGTGCAGGGAAACACTTGACTTTCAAGATTCGTGGATGTTCCGTACCCCAAAATTTCCGATATCAAAGTATGTACTTCCCAACTTCCCATATATGACCCCATGTTTTTAAATGAATGCCCCATAATATTAAATTTCACGAGCTCCTGGGATTTTGTGATTTTTAGGGAATATTGGATATCAAGGTCAAGATGCAATATGTGGTGCAGTGTACGCGCACAAGGGTGGCACCAAAAAACTTAAGCGTCATGGTTTGCACGGGTTTGCACTGGATCAGCCTTCCATAAATGGAATTGGTCCAATTAATCGTTCAGAAAAAATGAAACGGTCGGAAACGGTCGGAAACATGATCAGGCCAAAACTTGTCCAACCCGCATTTTTTTTTAAATAAGCATTTCCGCGCAATGCCGTTTTTTTTTTTTGAAGGTCCAAAGGTGTCCAAGGGGAAACGGTTGGCAACAGTCGGAGATCGCACCTTCGTTGGCAAAAAAGACATGTTTTTACACAATTTTCAAACATTTTTCATGAAGATATGCTACAAAACAACTATTTTTTTGCCGAGCGAAGGTGCGATCTCCGACTGTTTCCAACCGTTTCCCCTTGGACACCTTTGGACCTTCAAAAAAAAAAACGGCATTGCGCGGAAATGCTTATTTTAAAAAAAATGCGGGTTGGACAAGTTTTGGACTGATCATGTTTCCGACCGTTTCCGACCGTTTCCGACTGTTTCCGACCGTTTCCGACCGTTTCATTTTTTCTGAACGATTAATTGGACCAATTCCATTTATGGAAGGCTGATCCAGTGCAAACCCGTGCAAACCATGACGCTTAAGTTTTTTGGTGCCACCCTTGTGCGCGTACACTGCACCACATATTGCATCTTGACCTTGATATCCAATATTCCCTAAAAATCACAAAATCCCAGGAGCTCGTGAAATTTAATACCCCATAATTTTCACATATATAACATATAACATCCCACTGACTGGTTTAGAAACTTCCAGGTAGTTTCCCTTGTCTCATCGCATCGCAACCATTTCTCCAGGTCACCTTTCAGGAACTTCGCAATGGCGACCAAGGCTTGATCTTCCGTCGACATCGGGGATTGAAACAAGGGGCAGCTGGGGGCAGCCCTGTTGCTGGCGTGTTTGGACCATCACTTTGACAGGTGTTGTTTTGGAATTGATGGTTGATGATACCTGGATGGGTCCATTGAAATTTATCGATGATTATGTTGATGATATTTGCATTTTTTTCTGTAACTTGCTCAGCTGCTCAGCTGGCTTCCATCACAGGCATATCATGACCTCTCAGGCAGCCAAATATCTTCATGTGGCAAACTTAATGTCATAAACCTACCATTTGGGAATGGTGAATCCCACCTATGTCATCCTGATTTAATAGAAAAAATGGGAATGTTGGGGATGGTTTATTATTGTTTTTACATCGTCATTAGGTCATATGATGTCGAATTTCAATGTTCTTTTAATCTTCCACTTCAACATTAGCATCCGGCAGTGGGTTGTTTAGTTTTTCTCTTTTGTTGCCAGTTTGCTTGTGCAGATTGTCACTTCAACGGGTGACTGATGCGACAGCGGCAGCAACATGTCCTACAATGGAGTCTCAAGATGTCTCGAGTCGATCCTGGAAGTGCAGCACAGATCTTGCATAGTTCCACGGTCCCCGCTGTTACTACTTTAGCTCCAGCATCAAACCATTCCTATATTGATTTGAAATTACACACGATATAACCCACACAATACCAAAAAAAACATTGCATGAACTCATATATCCCTCCAACAAGAGCCTTCATCCGGCATGTTTTTTTGCGGCTCTTCAGGGCTCCAGCTTCTTTGGCTGCGACCCCACTATGGCAGCTGGTGCCGGAGGTGGTGGGTGCGGCTGGTACTCGCCCAGCGATGGAATGGGCCCGGTGTAGGGCCCGTGGAGAACCTGGTGAATAAAAGTTGCGGGAAAACTATGCTGATAAAATGATGATGAATGTGTATAATAATTATAATAACAATAAAATATTATAAATATATCAATATACTTATATAATTGGTTGTTGATCAAAATTCTTCATCCGGCCATGGCCATTCTTCAGGAATAATTTACTTTCGCGAAACTTTCGCGAACTCCATGCTTATCTTTCGCGGAATCATGTTGAGCAACAGTTCCTCTCTTTTGCAGATTCATTAATATTCATTAACCACCTGCCAAATTACACCAAATTATCACGGATCATGTGTTCATAGGCATTGCAAACATGCAGCTAGCATCACGGAATCCCCCTTGTCAGGACAGGTTTTTGCTGATTAGGCAATTTTTTTTGCAAGGCTTGCTGGGCCAAAATGCACTTTTGGCTCTCGCCCGCTCCTTCGCTTCGCGGAACTTTCGCGAAAATCAGAAGACCCCAGCCATCAGCAGGGGGGTCTCGGAGGAAAAGCAAACACCAGGGGCCTTGGCGTTTGGCTCTCGCAAAGCTTCACTTTTGGAAGTTTGGCCGCTGCATGTGGAGCTTGTTTCTTGAGACTTCAGAAAGCAACGTTAGGCAGTACCAGCGGTAGGTCCAAGGATGTGCTTCAAGACCATGATATTTGGCCGTGGCGAAGCCTTACCTTCGGAAGCTCGGCTGCTACCTATAAAGGGAAAGGTAAATGTGCGGTGCCCTTCTCCTGCCGGACTCCCGGGCGGGCGGCAGGAGGTGGTAGTAACAAGCTGTATATATGCATACAATTAATGATTCATAATATCCAACTTTCGCGAAACTTTCGCGAAAAAAAAACTTTCACGAACTCGCAAAAAACTTCCGCAGGGGTTCCCAGCAAAACATGAACGGTCTTCGCAATGAAAACTCTTCACACGGACCTTTAGATCGATCAATAATTATATATAATATATGTATACAATTAATTACAATTATACACATGAAATAACAAAGTAGACATGGTCCTGGTCATGAATGAGATACCGTCATGAAAGACTGTGAAAGATCGAGAAAGAGTCTGAAACTGTCGGAAATCAGGATCCAAATTCCCACACGCCTTGGGCGGAAACCTCAAGATAGGATCAGCGCCCAGCCGGTAGCGAGGCTCCAACATGTCGGGATAGACCAACTGTCGCAAGGTCCTATGCTTCTTGGAAGATTTTTTCAACTATGTTCAACTGAAACCAGGAAAGAGCATCCAAGAGTGCATCCTTCTCACGACTGGGAAGGTTGGTGTTCCTTGCTGCGTCCCTCAATTATAAAGTCATCCAGGAGTCATGGGTAACTTCGATGAATGAGCCCAGGGACCGTCCCAGGACTTGTATGTCAGGTTCAGTTTAGGTCTTTGGTAACTTTATTCAGAGAAAAACACCATTGGAAAAAGAGCTTGGAATGGAGGGGTCAAACCCTCTTACCTACTATACCAAGGTAGTACAGATATGGATGAAAAGGGTGAACATGGATGTGCCATTGAAGTAAGTATATGTAGCTATATGTGATAAACCCAATGCCATATAAACCTACCATTTGGGGATGGTTTATACCCAAATATTGTCATATTATTGGGGGATGATTTATTGGCGATACCCACCCCAGACCTGGGCAGACTCCTGACACAGCGATTGAGACCCAGCCCAAAGCGTGATGACGTGCCCACCACGGGGATGTCGTCGTCGTAGCGAGCGCGAAGACGGTAAAAGAGGGAATCCAAGTGAAACCTCCATGGATCATCCACAAGACTCGGCTCTTGGGAGGTTAACCATGGTCAACCAGTAACCAGTTAACCATCCAACAAACAAGATATTCAAGGTGCTATTTTAAATAAATAGCCACAAATATTGGACATCCCAGTGGAGAATTGAAAAATGCATGGTACATCCAGTCATTTGACCTGGCATAGTGGAAAATCCAGTTTTTTGGGGATGATTACTCCATATGTATCCATATGTTCCATCAAAAGTTGATATTTTCCACTGCCATGTTAACAAAAACAACCAGCTTATACCAGCTTCAGGTAGGTTTCAACAGTGTGTCCCTCATGTGATGCATCCAGGAGGCAAAGGATCACGGTGAAGCATGTCACACTTTGTTCCAATGACCATCCAAGGCTTTTCGCGATTCAAAGGATCGAACTCCAGCGCTTCCTCCGGAAAAAATTGCAGGCCCAAATCCCACTCCTGAGTTCACTATACTTGCTTGGTTTTCGCCCATACCGATGGAATCTTGGGGATAAACCACTCCATGCCGGTTCAACTGAGTATTCTCCAGGATTTTGGTCCTGGCGAAGCATCTCCACCTCTTCAAGAACCTGACAGAGTTGGCTCATCCCGCTGTGGTTTACAACACTTTTCTGTGGGAAATAGGTCACCTATGGCCACCGAAAGCACTGTAGAAAAATGTAGAAAGTAGAAAGCAGTCGTCCTACTCATATCCAATTGCATATATTGCATACACCTTCAACGTGTTTTTTCCACTTTCTCAATCTGCATGTTATGTCCGGCATGTCCACGTGCATTGCAGGAACGTCTTCCTCAGATCTCTCTCCCCTGGCAACGTTCACCACGAAAGCCAGAGCTCGCGAGCGGTAGGTGTGACGCAGAATTCGACGTCCCATCAGCTTGTCCTACAGTCTTGCAGGAGAGGTCGCAATATCACAGGGCGAGTGGGTTCTCAAACTGCGGGCAGAAACCCAACCGCTACCACAGTCGAACATCAAAACAAAATAAAACAAGATGAACGGAAATACCTACTGTATGATACACTCAAAGTCCCTATCAATTTTGGAGACTTGGCGGTGTATGTCTCCAAAACAAACGATGGCATACCAGTGATGAATTGCACGTATGGATACTTGTGGCATTTCCGCAACAATCCAAATTATATCATGAGTGTTTTTGGATGTTTTTGGTAGTACATATCAAATCCACAAGTATAAGGACTCCCCAAAGACATAAGTTTTGCCAGGATGTTCTCGACGATGTTTCCTACATGATTGCCAGGGTTCCAACGCCGAATCCATCACCTTGCCAAGCTTCGTCGTGGGCCCCTCGCTTCAAACCAGGCAGGTCGCAAATGGAGACTTCCACACCTGCAGTGCTGCGAGTGAGATCCCCAGTAGCTATGGAACCGTTCGAACTGGCAACAGGTTTGTCAGTGAAAGGAGATATCAATAGATATCAGAGATCCGAACAAGTCAGGGCACATTCAAGGTAGGATCAAGTGTTTATCCCGGTCTTCAACAACCTTCAACATCTGTTTCCAGGTGACAAACAGGTACCGAATGGTACGAGCGTCTGAAGCACTTGCATGCTCAAACAGAAACATTCACGACTTTACCCGTCAACACTAGACAAAATTCCCCTTCTACGACGGTTGGTTCAAAGTTCATTTCTCGGGTTCCACAGAAACCTCGGCGCAAATATCAACTCCAATGCTAGATCACTCACCATGGTCATACAGTGCTGACAAGCGTCGATCTCTGAAACGAATCACGCCCACGTGAGGCCTGGCTCTCAGCAACTCTGGACGTTTAAAACCGGTAAAAACGGGCATATCCAGGCATCAGCTACCCTCTGGTAAACTAACATAACTATGGAAAATAACCATTTATAGTGGATTTTCCCATGAAAAATGGTGATTTTCCATAGTTATGTTAGTTTACCAGAGGGTATATCAGTTATTGTCCATGTGTCAGCTTGGCAGATGTAATTTTAATTGCAGCGGTTCATCTGGCAAAGTCATCTTTTTGGGGTCCAAAGACGGATGCGGTCCTCCGATCTTGCAAAGCTGGAATCAACACGTGTACAGGGGTTCTGATAGTTCAATAACATATGCAGTATTCTAATGTATTTCGAGTAATTATACAGCAGTAGACCCAGAGTCCAAATCAACTGCAGAATTTTGAGACACATGCGTATGAATCAATGTCAAAGTCAAAGTTAAACATCCCATATCTGCCACTGGATTTGAACATGTCCATCCATCCAACATACCACATCTTCCAAGAAATGGCCCCTGGCCCCTGCTGTTTTTGTCTCCGGAACTGCCTATCAATTTGGGGGTAAAGACCACGGGTTTTGAGGAGATTTTCCAGGAAAAAACAGGTCAAATCCCATGTCTAACTCCATTCTGGTTGATTACGCAAGATTAAGATGAAAGCCCAAGGTCATCAGTTTTCTTGAAATTAATCCCATTCCCATAATTTTAACACCACCCATCTTTATTGGTGCCAATAAGCGATATAACCATGGTTTCTTGCGGTGTTTGTACAGTTCAATGTTACAGGCATTGAATCACACAACTCCATTGATCATCCCTATATATATATATCCCCCTATTAAATCACCATGAAATTGATTATGGATCATTATATATATATATACATATATATATATCATATATATATATATCATATATCCTAAATTTCATAATAACATATAAACAAATCAAATAATATATATATATAGTGTACGTATATATATATATATATCCATAGGTTTCCTAAAACAGGGCTACCCCTGAAATCATCAATAAAATGATTGTCCATTATCAACCATCCATTTTTTTTTGGTACCCCCATTGATGGAAACCCGCAGCCTGGTGGTGCTGAACTCCTCTGGTCCAATTCGCGTGTGCGCTCGGCTCATGGCCGCCTGTGCGATCGGAGCAATCGGAACTGGCTGGAGGCTCTGGGTTTTGGGCGCAAAATGGTGATTTCATAGGGATATGATGGGGATATACATGAGATAAGTCTAGATCACCAACAATATCCTACAAACATGGTGATTTCATAGGGAGAATGAATGCTAGTGATAGGGATATGACGTCTATGATCGGGTTATGATGGGGATATAATTCAGTAAGTCTATATAACCAACATGATGGTGGGGTTTGTCTGAAAATGGGAGACCCTCAAGCTATGGCTACTTTCATGGGGAATAATGCATGGAAGCGGGTACGCAATTTTTCGACAAACCCATGTTGCCACAAACATGTCCTGAAATGAGAAAAATAGAAGAGCCGGTTAAGTGAACTCATGGATAGTTATCTTGCGAAACATGGGGTTACTCTGTTGACTGACCAGTGGGAAAAGACACCGATGATAATTACTGTAAGACTGTGGCTTGAGGCGGATGCTGGCTTCCAAACCTCAATTCCCAACCGGGGCCCAATGACCAACGCCGCCCTTCAAAGCGCACCAACAAGGAGGTCTTCCCAGCATTGGGCATTCCAATCAACGCCACGTCGTTCAGGACCCTTAACTCAAGTTCCAAGCGCGTCCTGCAGGGGGCCAGGACCAGTTCACTCTGAAGAAATAGAGGAGTCACCAGTTGAACATTGAATCATTGGGAATCGCTGGATTTTTCATTGAAATAGTTGGCAAAAAAATTATTCACCAATTTGTTGAACACATTAGTGTATCCCTATGGATCCAAACACTTTCTGAGAAGGTCCTTAACCCCCCAAAACATACCCCATTCATACTTCCTAAGAAGGTACTTGGATTAGGTTATATTATTAGGTTATATTCATTGGGATTTTCGACAAAAAACACACACAGCTCACATAGCTCGGTTCTCTGGCGCCTCTGCCCAGGAGTACCCCTGCGACTGTCACCTCGGCCAGAAAAATTGCGGCTTCCCAAACAATGGAGCCACAAACATCCGGAGCCACAAGGGGCGAACCATTTTTAGGCAGGAATTTGTTGAGCACTGTCTATTGAAAACGATGGTGAAGATCTTTTCTACTGGATAGTTACCTGATAAATTGTAGTCGTCCACAGGGATCAATCTCCCATACATGGGAGTACAATGACCCAATAAACATGAGGGTTTTCAACACTGCTCTATTTGGTAAGCCACTTCCTGAGAACTTTAGGAAAGCATTCAAGCCCACCTAACCCATGCACTGCCATGCACCTCTTGTATAGCCATAACATGTTGAATGGTCAGCACAACTATCAGTTGAGATCTTGGATGTTTCTGATATACAATACGACGCTGAAAACAAAAGGCCCTATTCAGAGACACCAACAATTTATTGACCCAGCACCGAAACATGGATCCTCTGTCAAAGTCGAACACACGAGCAATGAAGCAAGCTGGAAAAAAAATGCACGGTGTCAGGTTCCAGGATTTGGACAAGCCATGGCAAGCCTAATCAACGGACCATAGGAAAGGTGTTTTCCTCCATAATCAGCATGCTATCCCATTCGCAACGTTCACAATCAATCACAGACCGTCCTAAACCAGAGTTGTTTTTATTGAAATATCTATATATTCATTGTTTCGCTGGTTTTCAATATTGATACTGACAAACCATCAATTTATGGAGTGAAGGGTCCACAATGAAGTCGCAAATGTCGCTATAGACATTCTTCTGATGCCACAAAGGTACCTTTCTTGAAGGATTTGGGCCCAACGCCACCAATGCCACCGCGCGCCACTATGAAGGTGTCGTGATGTCTAAGAAACCTGAGTAGTGGACATGGCAACAAAAGTCAACATATCATAATGTGAAAACAGTGGATGTGAAATAAGAAACAACTAGCAAACTCCAAAGTAGCACCAACAAATACATGCACTCCAAAAGCTTCCTCCACATGGCTACTTAAGTCTCAAGCCGGGTTTCCACATGTTTCTACCAACTTACATATGTGTTTCAATATAACTTTTATCTGGGCAATGAACAGTGACCCTCATTGCAGATCTCAGAAGCGACATATATATGTATATATGTACCAGCCCTCGCAACCCCCCCTTCCCCCCCTGTGGTGGGGGTATGTGGGGGTATGTGCGGGTATGTGGGGGGTATGTGGTATGTATCTAGGTAGGTATATATGTATGTATGAATGGATACATACATGTATATGAAGGTAAGGATGTATGTAGGTAGGTTGGTAAGAATGGATGTAGGTGGGTATGTATGTCTATATGTATGCATGTATGTATATTATGTATGTAGGTAGGCAGGAATGTATGTAGGTAGGAATGTATGAACGTAGGTATGCATATATGTGGCTTTGTATTTATGTAGGTAGGCGGGTATGTACGAAGGTATGTATACATGCAGGTAGGGATTTATGTATGTATGTCTGTATGTCTGTCTGTTTGTCTGTCTGTATGTATGTATGTATGGAGGGGGGGTGGATACCATGGGGGCGTAGGTGGCCGGTGGACTGGAGCTGCCTTTTGAGACCAAGAAACTGATACCTAAACTGTGGCAGGAAAATGCGGCGGCCTTCCTGTGTTCGTTCCCCACTGAAAACTCGCTCGCGAACGATGGTGCCAATGGGAACCTCCCAGGCTTTAGAAGATTTGTCCCCAGAAGCCGCCAGATTAAGGCCAGGAAATTAATGATAAACCGCCCCAGTAACCTACCACTTGGATCCCATTGGGGATCATTTGGGATCGGGAATGGTTTATTCTTGGGTTTTTCATTCGAATCTAATACACGGGCTTTTTCATTTGCTCCACTGAAACCTCTTGGGCCTGAGCCAGTGACCCAGCAGAGACAAAGATATTTTGGATATCTTGAAACTGAAACCGCTGTATTCACATCAATACACACGTTCTGAAATAGATTTCAAACCCTTTAGCACAGCGATGTGAGCCATGGAAAGGCCCGATTCACATTAAAATATGTATAGTAAAACAACACTGGTTGGTGGTTTCAACCCCTCTGAAAAATATTAGTCAAATGGGAGTATTATTCCCAATATATGGAAAAATAAAAGCCATGTTCCAAACCACCAACCAGCAACACAATAAAGACCCACGCTTTTTTCAGATCGACGCATCGCTGGGCCTGGAGCACATAGTCCTCCCCGTGTTTGCCGCGCTTGGTGTCGTGGCCATCGCCGCCATGCTCCGCCCGGAGCTTCTCAGGGACATCGAGGAAGCTTTCGATCTGCGATGTGGCTTTGAGCACCACAGATCCACCGTGTCCTCCATATCCGGGACCTGACACGGGTCGTGCCATGGTCAACTTAGTGGGATGAATATGATGAATGCTATGGGAATGATCCATCTCAGATTGGGAATCCAAACATGGTAAATCCCGATGAATCGATGACCATCACGCAATATAGAAAAATGCGGAATCCCTCGTGTGGCTAGCCGGGAAATCTGATGAATATGGGTTTTCATGGGAAAGTCAGCGAACTAAATGGGAGCTTCTCCAGCTAGCCATGTTGTATTACCAAAGGATACCAAAGGGTAAGCATGGTCATGGTGCACATGTATCAAGTCCACAGAGAGATGTCTCCCTTTCTTGCCCTTGATCCACATCAAATTGGAAGACCATGGACTTGGACCTTTTTGGTCCCTCGGTTCAAGGGTGAATCTTGCGCAAAATCATGGTACTTTTCTCATCTTTTCTCCATCCAGGTATTTGAAAGCTGGAAATCATAGGGGAAACATCACCTACATCCATCATTGATGCATCCCACGAATCGGATCCGTGGTTTGTAATCCATAACCCATATTTCATCCCATATTTCATCCCATATAATCCAGGGATATCCAGGGGATATTCCCTTCGGTTATCCCCACCTTTGGGCAAATGAGGCCGTCTCAAGGCATTGGGCAAGGGCTCTCCACCGTTGCCCGCTTTGGCCGTGAGCCAAATCCTGACAGCATTGGATGAAGCCCAGGAAAAAAAAAGGCAGACAGGAGCACATTCCGATTCTAAAATAGTGTGATAGAATGTGAAAGATAATGATAGATAATGATAGATATAATATAAATGGTTTGGTTCTATGTGTCTGTCGTTTTTGGGCGGCTTGTTTGGTTGTCATTTGCAATCATGTGTGCCCATTGCTTGTGAATGAACTTACCAGTGTGAAGAATGGACAACTATGGGTGGCGCCACAGGGATCCCTCAAAACAGCAAAAAAATGAGTGAACTGGGCGGAAAATGTGGTAGAGTCTATTAGATCACTTTGTTTCGGGATAAGCATATGAAAAGATGAGCCATATTACAACATAGTATTGAGGACCCAATCTAAGGGGACGCAGTTCTGGTGGGAACGCGGGATGGATGCGTTTTTTGCTTCGCGGAAGCACTTAGAAGCTGCATGGGCTTCTTAGAAGGGTTTTGCTTCTTAGAAGCAGCCTCTTAGAAGTAGAGGCCTTCTTAGAAGATAAGTTTTCTTTTTGATTTAAATTGTATGTTTAGCTTCTTAGAACCCTTCTGCTTCTAAGAGCTTCTAAGTGGCAAAATTCATCTTTTCAGCTTCGAAGAAGCCCCCCCGGAATCCATCCAGACTTGCATCCCCCTACATCAGCCCCTGAAGTATGAACAACCTAAATATAAGTCCCTTGCATCCCCTTGTCGATTCAATCTCACGGTTTGAAATATTGGTGGCTCTGGTTGTCGGGATCACCATCTCGTGAACAGCCAGGCCTGTCAATGAAGGGACGTTGAAGCCGCGGGTAGGATTCAAGATCTTGCTGGCCCAGCACCTGCATTCACCACCCTGGGGAGTTGCATGCCATGGACAAGTCCGACAAGTGCCTTGCTGCTCACTTCTGACCAAGGTATGATTTATACGTATACACATATAATTATGTACATATACGTACATATGATGTAGATGTGTTAATATGTATAATTATATATATATATAACACGTTACATCTATATATATAATATTGTATTTTTACGTATATAATTATATATATATATTATATAACTAATATATTAATATGTATACCGTCATAAGTCATACTATAATATAATATAATATGTATATAATATTATATAGTAGTGCTGAAGGACTCCAACAGCTCCAACCTCAACGACCTCTCCAGGGGATGGCCCGTCACTTCCTGGTTGGCGAAAAGCGGAAAAACCAGCTGCGATGATGGGAAAATCCGCAGGAAACCGATGATGGAACGCCCTTTTTTTTCGATGGTAAAAAAACATTGAACAACCATGGAAACACCATAATTATGTTTATATGGTTTCTAGTTCTCAATTTTCTGAAATATCCATGCCAGTAGGGGTTGGAAGCCTACTTACCCAAGTGGAAAGGATCCCGTCTATGTTGTTAGGGGGATGGTATTGATGCAGGAAAGCGATTGCAACATGCAAACAGCTCAAGTTTTGATTCACCATTCTGATGGAAGAGCAAGGCTGAACCACAGAAACCACCACCAAAAACAGGCGTTGGACCGAGGAGCGAAGACCAGCATTGGGACTCCTCTCAGGTGCCCTCAAGCGCATCCGTGGAAAGCAGAACGGCGCATCGTTGAAGTAAGTTATGTGCAAGTTTCGATGACACTTCGCAGATCTTGCCATTAATTCACAAATTAATACAAATTATATCTTACTTGGAATCAAGGTGTGTAGAAGATCGCACGGCTCGCTTCAACATGCGTTTGGCCTGACAAACGACTTCCGTACGGAATAGTGCTGCAAGGTGCGATTGGTCCGGCGTTGCCACTGCGTCTGAGTAACACCTCGCAGGAGGCCGGCGATTGATGCAATACATTCACATCACGGACGAAATTCACCCAAGACTCTAGCTGCTCTAGCTGCTCTAGTTCAGGCCATCTTTGGGCCATCTTTGTTGAATCATTTGAACAGAAATGTTGAAGAAAAACAACAGAGTTTCCTTGCACCATGCCCTTGGCAAACTGTTTATTGGACATTCAAAGGCCAACCTTCCATCACCATCGTCTTCACCATTGGATAACCCTTAGGCAGTCAAAACAATGGTATTGGGACTTCCCTTTCTTGTATTATAGAATAATCACCTTCTGAGCATGTCATCTGGATATAAATCGGGGATATTCATCGGATAAATAATAATGAACAGAAATTCACGAAGCCCATATATAAACCTGAAATCATAATACCAAAGGCTACGTGGTCCTGCAGGTCCTGCTTCACCCACTCCATGCCTGGCAGCACGAAGGCACCGACTGCACGTGGCAGCTCCCCAACCTGGGTGCGGTCACAGGAATCAGAATTGCCAGGAAGATAAGGGAAGAAGCTCAGAAGTTTCAGACTGATGTTCTTCTTCTGCCCAAACAGAATGATTAAACCTTGTACTGTGCTGTTGGGGATTGACGTCAACTGCGACTGTCTATGGCTGCCCATCTGGGTGGTGAAGGTTGACAGGTCGTTATTTTGATTGCCAAGATGCCAAGATTACAAACCTAGCAATTTGTAATCTGAATGGTACCCTCTTGTATTTTAACATGTAGCTATGGAAAAGCACCATCTTTTGAATGTTGGAATTCCCAATCTTCCATTTTTTCGATCTAGCTCAAAACATGTAGCTGGCTCAATTTCATCAGGGGTATGTTTTGACAGTCACCTTGGGCTTTTTCAGAGGTACCATATCTAGTACTAAAGTAATCAGTGGGGATTGAACCTGGCAATTTAATGCAATTTAACAGATTGGGAAGTTTCTGCGAGCTCGCTCAACTGCAACGAGCTGGCTCAGCACCATCGAGCTCGCTCAATGCCACGTAGCTGGCTCAGGGGCATCGAGCTAGCTCAATGGCATCGAGCTGGCTCAATTTTTTTAGCGAAAAAAAAAAAGAAAAAAAAAACCTCGCAGAAATTGAGCCAGCTACGTCACGTTGAGCTGGCGGACGAATGTGAGAGCATCAAAACGAATACTAGCTATGTATTGGCCGGGTTCATGACGCATTGGCGAGCCGGCTCAAGGGCATGTAGCCGGCTCAATTTCTGCGAGTTTTTTTTTTTTCCGCTAAAAAAATTGAGCCAGCTACGTGGCGCTGAGCCAGCTACGAGGCGCTGAGCCAGCTACGTGGCATTGAGCCAGCTACGTGGCACTGAGCCAGCTACGTGGCACTGAGACAGCAAGGTAGCTTTGAGCTTTGAGCTAGCAAGGAGGCAGTGAGCCAGCAAGGTAGCTTTGAGCTTCATCATATATATATATACCTATGCAATCCCAACCATATAATATACTAGATCTAGGGAAAAGCAATTTTTTTGAGGGAGACACGTACCTTTGAGCTGGAGCGGGAATGTGAAATCTAACATTCGAATCTTTAATGGCTAAATCATGGAACTAAAAAGTCCATGTTCTATAGCTATTTGTTGAAATACCATAAGGCAAACTGCATCTCTCTTCAATCCCACGGAGGCAGTCGCATCTCTCATCTTTTTACGACAAGAACTCATCCAAAGATTCACCCACTTCCGGCTGCATGCCTCAAGGTCGCACCGGGCTGTTGATGATCCCGGCAGTGAGATTGGTGACACAGCTGCAGCTGGGGGTCCACACAGGCGTACACCCAAAAAACATATTCATATGTTCTTCATGGTAAAAATATGGGAAAATTACGGTAACTACATCTATATAAATATACGAAAAACATATACGAACAGGTATTTTAGACTACCTCCGGGAAGGCTTTCCTTGGCCCGCCCAGCCATTTAAACATATGGAATCCAATTCATTTAAACAGACTGTAACTACATTTAAATATACGAACTGGTATTTCATACTACCTCCGTAGTCTTTGGCAGCTTTTGGAGCTGGTTCGGAATAGTCTGAGTCCGGGTTGGAGCAATCTTTGATTAATTTCCATGGATGAATAAAACAACCACCAAACATGTACCAAGAGAGGCACATAGTGACTGAATATGGACCATCTGGGCCAGGCTGTCAAGTTCGGATATAAACCACCATGGATAATATCGGCCATCAATATCATCAAAAAGGAGTCACAATGGAGTAACTATATAGACATGTTCCAGTGTAGGCACAAACATATTTATCATAGGTATTGCTCAATGATTTCCATTTACCCTTGTTAGCAAAGGTTTCTGCCATCTTCTCACATTCATACACTCCCTTTCCAAAGCCCTGAAATTCAACATCCACTCTCAAAAACTCTCTTCTCCCATCCAAAAGTACCAAAACAAACCACACCAAAGCCATGATTCTCTCAACTTTCAAGTCCAATTGTTGGTGTTTTTCCAATGATCTTCCATCATGTTTCACCATTTTAAATATGTTAATTAATCAGTTTCCATCATTTTCCATCACGTTCCCTTGACATTTTCCGGGTTTTCGCTGCATGGCTCATCGAAAAACCAAGCTTCGTCGGATCAGCTGCCGCATGTCCTCCGGCAGCGGGGCCCGAAAGGTGAGGCGCTCCGCAGTGCTGGGATGCTGCAGGGAGAGCTCGAAGGCGTGGAGCCTTGGCGACGATGGCGATGTAGGCTATGTAGGCTATGTATGTCTTTCCCATGGAAAGATTGCTATTTTTTTCATGGGAAGATGTTAAGATGCTGATTTTCCCATGGAAAAAATGAACAAATCATGGGAATTTGATGAGAAATTACCTCCAAATCATCCAAGGCATGGATGACCAAACTATAGTGTTAATTGAAACCTATGGTAACTTGAGGATCCTCCATTTCAAGAAACACCACCCATATGTCAAAATTGTGATTTTCCTTATATGGAAAAATAATATATAATGGTTTGGGGTGGCAAATGATCCACTTTTTTCGATGATTTATCTATTAAAAAAAATATTTTCGATGGCGATGCTCGTTTACTGAGGGTAAAAAAACAGACCTGTTATGACATATTTAGGTGCTTCAACATGGTTTAAGCCTTTAAGCAAATAAAAATTATAGGATTTACCATCTGGCTATTTAACATAGCCATGGAAAATCACCATTTTAATAGGTAAACCATCTATAAATGGGCCATCTATACCATGGCTATGTTAAATAACCAGCGGGTAACATGATTTAACAAATGGACGATTTGACCAGCAAAATTGGTGGCTCCACCCATCACCGAAAACCATGGATCTGATCAACCAGGCTTGGGCATTGCTTCAATGAACGTTTGACCAACAGACCCTGTGAACTTCAACCCCTGAAACAAAAAAAAACGATCTTTAGGGACCGTTGTTCAACCAGATAAACCAATCAAACAGTTGGAAATTAATAAAATAAAAATAAAAATATGGGATACAGCCTGATGTTGGTGGTGGATGGTGGCGATGATTATGATTCGATTAGTATCATTATCATTCTACTTGCGCGGTGGGTGATTCTGATCACCCAAAAATTGTTTTGTTGGCGGATACACATTGCTAAAATTGGCATGAAAAACTGGTTCTGTCAGCCAATACCATTGGTGTGGTTGGATCGATTGCCGATTCCATTCAGCCAGCTGTGTCTAGGATGGTTTGGGGTAATTACTCAAAAACTATGCAAGAAAAGTACAAACAATATTCAAAGCTACCGGCTGTGATACCTTGACTGTTGACCCATACCACATCCAATAAGTGTTGAGCTGATGGACTCCTCCCTGCGGATTCCAGCACCTACACAGTGGCAAATTTCAAGTCACATGGGTCGCTGTGCCAATTGAGCATAGCGCCGATTCATATGGTGCCAACCATATGCAGTATCTCCCAGGATTGGCGAATGCTCATCAGCCAGGTGAACCTTACAGTGCGCTGCGAAATTCGACAGAGGGGCTAGCTGTTGAATTCTACGTGCCTTCAGGTGGGTACAGTTACATGAGAGGTTGGTATTTGTGGGCACCTCGTGCAGGGTAGTGGTCGCTGTTTGCCCTTGAAACCTGCATAATTCGAAGGCAATCAACTGTCACACAAAGCACTCAGCTAAGCAGTTCCATATGGGCTCTGATTAGGTCAGATTTCCAAGCATCAAACATGTTCGCATATAACAAGCTGTTTTCAACGCTTTGGGGCGAATTCCGGCACCATTTTATCAAGTCATCCAGAACCATCACCTCAAACACTATCAGAGTCGAGCCTGCCGAAAAAAAATACATGGAAGTCGGAAGCACCCAGCAAAAATACCATGATTCTAATAATTAACAAGTAACATGAAATAACCACAACAAGCATCGTCCCAGCCACGCGAATTTGATGTGTCCTGCCAGTTCGTGGCTTCACTTCCACCAGCAGCAGCTCCTTCTCCCGGGCGATGCCGCGGACGAAGCTCAGCGCAGGGCGCCCGCCGTCCAGCGTGGTCATCAAGCGGCGATCCGTGGTGGAACGGCCAATGGCCTTCTCCACCTGGATCCCATAGGAAATCACCAGGGTCGACGATGCGTTTGAGGGAAATTACTGAGAACAGGACAATACATAGAACTTGATGGAATTTTTGAAGAATAATTTATAAGGATTTTGAACCACTTTTCGGAAAAAGTATGTTGTGTAGAAAAGTATTCTACAAATAGGGTGCAGTTTTATGCCATGGTACATTCCCATCAAATCTATGGATGGATGAATTATAAGTCGTAAGCCCAAGTATTAAATGTAGTAACCGATTGCTACGACTGGTTGCTGACTTTTCTCAGCTACGAGAGAGCAAACGTGACTGGTGGCTGCTGGTTTTTGAGCCCCTGCTAACCAATCTGAGTACGGGTTGGTGGTTTTAACCATCTTGAAAAAAAAATAGTCAATGGGAAGGATTATCCCATATATTAAGGAAAATGCAAATTTTTGAAACCACCAACCAGAGTATCACGTTTGGAATCGTTTGGAAATCATACCGGATCCAAGAGTCCCAACAAGTCTCAACAAGCTTTAACGAGTCTCCATAAGCTATGCATTCCATAGCATGTTGATTTAGAGTTACCCTATAAGACCGATAACTTTTGCGTGCCTTTGTTGTTATCATTCTCTAGTCGCAGTGCCGATACCTTTCCCCCACTCAGATCCGAGGCGCGCGATGTCCACTGCCTTTGGGATGTCCGAAAAAGGATTTGCGCCCTAGCTGGACAGGCCGCTGGACATGTTTCATGACGTGTCGCATGTTGTTTTCTCTGTGATGACCTACAGTTTTCCCCAAAAAGTATGACTCTGGTTTCAGAATATTCCAATAGGATTCCGATTCCCACCGATTCCGTTTTGCCATTGGACATCTTCAAAAAACATAATCCCATTACACATAATCCCATATATATATGTAATATATATATATATATCCCAATTAACTATCCCATTAACTATCCCATTAACTATCCCATTAATTTTCCCATTATCCCATTCCAATCCCACGAGTTTTCCCATCAAGAAATCCCAATCTTCCATGGTCGACCTCCCAGCACCACCGCCAGGTAGGTCTTTTGCACTTCTCGTTGGGCAAATGCCTGGCTTAGGACCGAGTAGCTGGAAACCTCAGTGGTGACGGGTGGATGGGCTGCGAAATGGCTGATGATTTCGCCTGCCCATCTACAGTATCTCGAACCAGTCGATGTTGATGGGGTTTACATGTGTTTATAAACCAACAAACACAACTGAGATGTTCATGGATTGAAATTTCTTTGACCAAGAAATGGACTGTGACAATAAACAATACACGTGTTTTTGTGCAACCAGCAACAAGTTGGATGGAACAGCCAAACATATTGGTTGGCTGAATGGCTGACGAGTTGTTAGATTGCTGCATAATTGTATAACCCCAATTAGAAATCCCCTAACAACTCATCAATCGCCAGGACTACTGGGCTTTGCTCAGATGGTTTTGGATTTATCTAAATGGGATATATACATCTTGGATCCACCAAATTGGGAATGTGTGCGATGGAAAACCAGAAACAAAAGATTCTCAAACGGCAAGAATTCTGCACGAAGTGTGAGAGTGTCCTGAGACATCCCAATGTCCATTCAGATATTAGTGGATGTCCCAACAAAAAGAAATACAACTCATCTGGCCAAACTATGAACATTATATGGGGGTTTCCATAAATGAGGACCCCCAATAGCTGGATGGTTTATAATGGAACATCCTACAAGAATGGATGATTTAGGGCTACCCCCATGACCTAGGAAACCTCCATATATAATCATCTTGTTCAGGATGAAGCCAAGGCAAAGCCCAGCTTGTTAGCTGCAGAACAACATGTATGGCAGGTATATACCATACCCCTCATCAACATGTGCTCTTCCACCAAATTGTGCTTCTGAAATTTGGCTACTTGTATACCAGTCATCGCAAATCATTGCTTGTTGAAACGTACCTTAAATTTCACGTACCCAAAAATTGTGCTACAAATGAAGGTCCTAGTACAAATCCCCATCAATTCCCATTGTATCAATATTCCCATGATCTTCCCATTACCGGCTCCCAAGACGCGCCAAGACGCCGTTTTGGCCACCGCAATGACCCCGGTGGTGCCCACATCCAAGCGATGCACGATGCCCGGACGCAGCTCCGCCGCGTTGGGTAAGGTGCTGAGCTCGGAAGAGGCAAAACCCAGGTGATGCAGCACACCATTCACCTGAAACAAAAGGTGATACCCTTGGGTAAACGAAGATAAATAATTCTAAAACTAGATGGGTGATTTTCCATAGTTATATAATATATATAATAATATATATATATGTGTGTAATATTATATATAACATATATTAATATATATATAATATATATATAGTATATATTATATATATAATATATAATATATAATATATATAATATATATATTATATAATATATATAATAATATATATAATATAATATAATATAATATAATATATATAATATAATATCTATATATAATATAATATAATATATATAATATAATATAATATAATATAATATAATATAATATAATATATTGTATATATATATATATATATTATATAATATATTATTATATATATATATATATTATATTATATTATATTATATTATATTATATTATATATATTATATATATTATATATACTATATATATATTATATAATATATATATACTCTATATATATATTATAGTATATATTATATTATTATTATATATATATTATATTATATATACATATAAATATGTATGGAAAAATAACAGATGGGATAATTCATTCAAGAACTGCCAATGCTATATATTGTGTGTGTTTCTATATTTTTGAACAATAAATGGAGGTGTCTATGGGACAATCATCTATCTATATATATATATACACATATATATATATATATGGGATTTTCGATATTCCATTGGCACGTTTGATTGCCAGAGGGTAAAGCTGACAATAAACAATCCCCAACATTCCTAGAAATAGGTGGTATATACATGTATATACCATGCCCAAATGGTAGGTTTATGGCATTGGGTCCCATTAGGTGAATACCACATTGCATCAATTTCATTCGTTTCATTTTGGGGGGCTATGAACTTCAAAATTTAGAGAAAACACATGTTTATCATGAGGCTTGTTAAAGTGGGGATGTACATCCCAGGACAACTTGATGGGCCAAGCCCACTATACGGATGCACTCAGCAAGGCAAGCAGGGAAATGGGGATAGAACCAGTAGAAAAGGACGTCATACTGGGTTTGTCTGAACATAGACTCAACAAATTGATAGTCAATCAGGCTTTTCCTTATTCATCTTGCCATTTTGTGGTACACCCCATTTTCAGACACGCCAACTTGTTTTATTAAAATGATGTTCAAAATGTATGGGAAATACCAAGTACAAGCGGGCCCCGATGGCGCCATCAATGGCCCACAAGCAGTGCGATTCTTGTTGAATCAAGGTCTGGCTCTGTCCAAGACACCAAGGTCCCGTTCCAATTGCCGGGCGCAGGGTGAACCACCAAACCTGCAGCTTTGTTGATCACTAGAAGTTCATCATCTTCATAAAGGATATCCTCAGTCACGAGTGAGAAGGCCATGCTTTTCAGGGCTGAACATTCTTTGTGTATCTGGTTGCTTTTCAAGGGGCTTCATGTGGAAATAGTGCCCTATACATCGAATGGGTTTACCACTTCTATCGTTTCCATTATTTTACGTCTATCTAACTGCTATGTACATCCGGCTTCCTCAATAATCACAAGCATTGCACCGCTGCCATGGCTCCAAATCCATAGCTTCTGGCTCCAAAGGCAGCGTTCGAATATCCACCAGGAAGCGAACATCAATGACGTCCTAGGAGCTGTGAGAGGATCAGGCAGGCCCTAAGGTTTTTCTTGAGAGCTGTTGGCCAAGAACATGGCAGTTTACTTGTATTTGCTCTGAAGAATCAAAGCTTTAACGCATCCAAACTCTGGCAAAATCAAACCATTTGCCCTCTGGTAAACTAGCGTAACTATGGAAAATCACAATTTTCAATAGGTAAATCAACTATAAACCGGCCATTTTCAATAGCTCAGCTATATTAAATTACCAGAGGGTAAACACCACTGTTGCTTGATACCTTTGGAAGAGCTTGGCAAGCTTGGCGATGTGCTGGCCATTGACAGCCAAGTTGCGCCACTGCGAAACTTCTTGAAGGACTTTTTCCGTTGCTGGCCATTCACCCGTACAGCTCCCTGCTGAATTAATGCTTCAAAATAGTTCCGCGACTGACCATAGTGCTCCTTGTCAGAGTCAAAGAGTGTTGAAATCATAAGAACTTTCAGAAGCGAGGCATCCTCAATGAATATCCAGCAAACTTGACTTTTAAAAATTGACGATCTGGTCAAAGAAATGTAAACAATTTGCCTGATCCTCTCTGCCTTTTTCTGAAAAAAATCATAGTTTTGTTGTGTTTCTTTGGGTTCCGCTTGATGAATCCACAAGGCTCTGCTGCTGCTGCTGCTGCTGCTGCTGCAGCAAACACTCTTCAATCTAGCAACAAAACCCTCAGAAATCTTGCCTAAGTGCGTTTGATCTTCATGGATCTACTGTATATGATGGATCTATTCAACTATGTATATATATATACATACATACATATCATATATATATACATATCATATATATATATATATTGTTCCATCATATATATATATATACATATCACATATATATATATATAATATATATATAAAGACAATATTCTAAGTTGTTGAAGCCAAAGTGCTGAAAGTAGCACATCCAAGCGTTTTGTCTGGTCTTCCAGCAGTTGAAAAGAACCCTCCTGCGCTGGCAGAGAAACAGATATGTTGCACATGCACGCTAATGGACTTGACAACCACAATATCTCTGACTCCCCCTCTGGTTTAATTTTTAGCATGAGTATGGAAAATATTGGGAAATCGCCATGTTTGAACAGGTAAACCATCGAACTAGATGGGCCATGGCTTCGCTATGTTAGTTCTGTAGAGTCGCCAACACCACCGACAAACATGTGCCCTGACACCCTCCCTTTCGCAGGGATCCCCACATTGATTGGGATGATAGTATGTGATTCAAGCGATTGATCTAACCCCTGCTACCATCAAAGGTTTTGACCAGTCGTCATCATCCCCGTATATTCAATATATACTGACTGTTGTTGATTAATATCCAACTTGGCTGGTGCTTAAATACCCATCCTTTGTTTGGATGATGGTCAACGTGCCCATTTGTTGAGCATCAGCCATATTGTCGCTGATTGAATGCCAATTTGTTGGCCATCATCCTCCAAATTGTTGATTGAGGACCCAAATAAAGGTCATCACATTGGGCGTTCATAGGCATTCCTATCATCATGTTGGATAATCCCAATCAGGTTCATCATGTATATACCAGCCAACAATATATACACATGAGTGACTGGTTTCAGTACCAGCCAACAACGGAAAAATCCCGTCCTCTGTCAAATGATTCTCCCACAACAAAACTTCTGGTTTTTCCGTCTCAGGCCTTTGCATGCTACACATATCGTGTCCGATATGGCACATCTTTATCATTGGGGAAGGGAATATGTATGTAGCATAGAATCTGAACTTTTATGTACTTTTATACATCTCTATCATCTTTATCATTATATGTTCATTAGCTCTCTTGCTAGTGATCACCAGTGTTGCTAATGTAAGCAGCGTGAAAAAACTCGTCGTCTAGTGCAAATTGTAGTTGTTGGATGTTGCTGGTTAATAGGGATTCCCAGCTAATTAATTGATGATGGCGACGATGACGACGACGACGATGATAATGATGATGATGGTGATGATGATGCAATCCGCAATATGTTGGGTAGTAGTGGACAGCTCAACCCCAGGAAAAAAGCAAAGAAAAAAACGGCCAACAAAAACAAACATAATGTCAAGGTTTACTCAAACTATGACCCAGAAAAAAAAAAAAAAACATAATGGTGTGATGTGGTAAAGCCAATAATAATTGATCCCCAACATTACCATAAATGGCTTGTAAAAATCATCCCCAAAAGGAAGGTTTGTGGCACAGGGTTTACCACTTAACAATAATCATCAACCAACACGTAACACGACATAACAAGACATATCATCATGTTGATATTGTATATCCGCACTATATCCCATAAAAATAATTTAAAATCCATACACTATCCCCATAGAATGATGTATACCCTCTGATAAACTAACATCTAGCTATTGAAAATGGCCATGTATAGTTGATTTACCTATTAAAAACATATTAAAAAAATGTGATTTTCCATAGTTATGCTAGTTTACCAGAGGGTAAGCATCAACCAATAGGCTCTATAGGCTCTGATCTCCTCCACAGGGCTGTCCCCATCATCCGCGCTCGCTGCCACAGGACGCAAAGGCCGACCAGCCGCGATCAAGGTTGAAAGGCCCAGAATCCAAGGGGTGCCTGGGTCAATGACAGGAGTAGTCCTCATTCATTATCAAATATATATATATATATATTATATACATACATACATAATATAATGTATATATATATATATGATATTATGTATATATATATTATATTATATATATATATATTATATATATATATATTATATATATATTATATGATATATATAATAATATATATATATATTATATATATATTATATATATATCATATAATATATATAATATATATATATAATATAATATATATAGTATATATAATATATGATATATATAATATACATAATATATATAATATATAATATATATATATATATAATATATAAAATATATATAATATATATAATATAGTATATATATAATATAATATATATAATATAATATATATATCATATAATATAATATATCTATAATATAATATATATAATATATATAATGTATATATAATATATAATATATATAATGTATATATATATAATATATAATATATATACTATATATAATACTTATTATATATAATGTATATAATATATATAATATATAATATATAATATAATATGTATATATATACTATAATATATAATATATAATATATAATATATATGATATATATATAATATATATATAATATAATATATATAATATTATATGTATATATATATGTATTATAATATACATAATACATGTATATATATACAATATAATATATATATATACAGTATATATTCAGAAATTGATCATGCACTTTCTGGAAATGAGCTTTTCTGGAATCATATCTGGATTTGAAAAATAATATGAAAATACACAACCTGGAAATTGGGGTTCTTCAACTCAAACTGTCCTACCGGATTCCCCCAGAATGGTTTGTCAAAATCTACAGTATAGCTACAGAATATTACAGAATTCTATAGAAATTGGATGAAATGGGTCCCATCAACAGGTGTAAGTATTGAGACGCCTGATGGTTTATCAAGGGAGTACGGCCAGGTTCAGAAACATCCAGCTCAATTGCAGATGACTTTGCGCCGTGATGCGCCAGCCAAATCTTTCTGCAGCTCAGACACCTTGCTGTCTTCTCTTTGCAAAGTGCTGTGCAGCAGGCTTTGATGGGTGCTGCAGCACAAGTGTATTCCAGCTTTGGCGCGTGCCTGGCCCTCCTGCGAATCCTATCCATGTCGATATCGAAGATATCGAATGCATGGGATTGCACAAGGAAATCCTACATTGCAGCAAATCTCAAGCTCTCATGTATGCGAAAGAGCTGGAAGAAAATCCGCCATGTACATTATAAATACAGTTATCAACATGTTTGCATAAAGATTCGAGTTCGTGCACCACAAATGACAGCATGGACCAACCAAAGACTTTTGCATGATGTTCTCGTGTATATACACAAAAGGAATTATAAAGGTGCATATCTTGCGAATGAAGTGACCAAAACAATTGCCATAGCTCAGGGATCAGCGTAAAAATGTTAAGAGATCTTATGTTAACAGTCTTGTGGAACAAACGTGAACCAATAACATACTGAACTTCTGAGCCAAAATCCGCTGGGGTTTGGCACAAGTCGGCAATGGGTCATTGGTCCATGAAAGCAGCTCCCAGCAGCTCTTCCCTTTCTGAATTCGACAATTGAAAAAAACTCAACTGACATGGTCCCATAGAGGATGCTGAAGAAATGTACAAGATTGCACTATCGCATGGAGTTATACAATGTTACAAAGCCTTCCAAATGTATCTCCGAACTCGAAAGAGAACAGTTGAGGGTTCAAATGGGTTTGAATTGATGTTACTCCACGGTTCAAGTCGCTGCTGTTTGGCGCATTCTGAATCCTGCAGACACCGAGATCCACACGTGACAAAGGTTGAAAGGAAATGCGCAGCATGGCCAGCCATCATTAATCTGTTGACCTTTTGCTGCGTTCTGAAGTCAAAAATATCGCCAGAATTTGTCGTTCTCCAGTCGTTCTGCCAGAAAGTGTCAGCATCAGAAAATAGCTTGTTCCAGGAAACAATCATGAATCGGAGCGGATTCACCATGATTCACCTGCCTACTAAAGAACCCAAAATATGGCCAAATTTCGACCTGGTCGTGGCTATCTCTACTCTACAACTAGTCCAGGATGCTGGCAAGTATATGGAAGTATGAGGAAGTGAAGCTCTTTCGGCCTTGAGCAAAAAGGAACACATGAGCTCTCTGTCGGCTCTATCTCAAGATGCCCAAACCACACCATTTTGGTCAGGGCATTCTGTTCCATCAGTGCATGAAGCCGTTGAACCAACCAACGCTAGGCTCACCTCCAACATGGTTGGGCCGCGGCCTGTTTCGGCTCTGCATCATGCTCAGCAGTGAAACATGTCCAGCACAATTTTTGCTGGACAGCGGACCAGTCCAATTTCAGGACGGCTGGGCTAAGTCCTGCATTGCGCGGCAGGCTGGACAGGCTGCTGTGGCAGGTGCGTTCAATGCTGAGAATTGACCACTGAAATTGACTCTTAACCTCACAGTTGACAGTTGACTTCATTTCAAATACAAGGTCTATCAGGATTTGAATGCAACAAAAATTGGACAATCAAGTCATGTATTGCATCAAGCCTTTCATCAAGCACTGATGGCTTGATCATCAATACTCCTTCACCAGGCTATAATGTGGTAAAGCAAAGTATACACCAGCTGCCAATACAACCATATGAAGATTCTTGGGCTTACCACATTCAAAGTCCGGAACTTTCTGAAGCCAATTGATTGGATCATGATAATCCCCAATGTATTGGGTAGCGTAATCTCAACTAGAACATCCACCGCTCCCACCCACGGGATAATCCTTGTCATGCCGTCGGATGCTGGTCTTGGCAGTGGCCTGATTTTGGTGATCTACCCTCCATTTATAGGGGATTTTCAATTGCTAATTTTGACTGCCGGAGGGTATACAATATGTGTATATTATCTATATCATGATAATACTATGTGTACTTAAATAGACAGTTGTATTAAAAAAACACATTCGCAAAGGCAACACAGGCCACTCAGCTGAAAAAACGGGGCGCAATTCTGCCTAGTATCCTCATAATATTGTCATCCTAAATCCAGGGAACATCTCTCAGTTCCTCCATGATTTCTCCCTACCGGATGGTCCATAGCAATTGGATGCGAGTCCATCGGACTAGCAACCATCTGGCTATGAGTCAACACCCTGTACCTGTTGGTGAACATCAAAATATCATAAAACCACTGTGATTTTTTCTGAAGGTTCATCGCCCTAGATAGCTGCTGTTGATTGTAAGTTGATGCTTCTACCATTTGTTTTAAATTCAACCCATCCCAAGAAGCCCAAGCCTCAGCCGCTTTGGTACTCTCTTCATGATGTTCATCGATGGTCAAGTCCTGATGTTCCGAAAAAAAAAGGCGTGGTTAGCATGGGAAAATCACCACCATGAGTTGGGATACAAGATCTATGACCATGGTTAGTATGAGTATGGTTATGTATATATATACAATTATTATATAATATATATATATGTATATACAATTATATATATAACATATATATATACACAATTATATATATATATAACATATATATATGCACACCTATAAATTAAAGACAGTTCAAGTGGGTTTTGCATAAGGTTGTGAACTGTTCTGATTGGGGCAACAACCATGGACAATTGGCTGGCAAAAGTGGAATTATAGTAGTAGGATAGTGACTTTTCTTGTGGCTTAGTACTGGACCAATGATGATTTCAAATGGTATAACCATGGGATGATTAATAATTATTAGGTGGGATATGGGGACCTATGGTAATGTGTTTAGGTTGTGAACTATTTGACCAAATGGGCATGCGTCAGGTCACCCTGATACAGTACCAGTGAACAGCTATTCATAGCTGGGATGGTATCATAGCTTTTGAATGGTTTCGATCTATCCCCCAATGGGGACATGATCAATGAAATTTGGGGGTACCAAAAAGAAATTACATCACATGTTGTTTATATAGATCAACATAATTGGTGTTATTTTTCTAAAGATAAACACATGAACGAACAGCTGTCATTGGGATGTCTGCCATCTTGGGGGAGTATGACACACATCCGCTTTTTTGGCTTCCAGCCTTAGGGAACTGCGAGAAGGTTTGATCCAAGGAAACACCTGGCATCGCGCCGTTTGTTGTGCCGAAACTTGAACGGTGGATCCCCAATTCATGTGGAAAGTGAGTCTGTAGTTTGGAGATCATCGAAGGTACATGTTTATTGATGATTAGTTGATACTGATTGGTAATCCTAGTCACCAATAAGTAATATCAAACATTTAAGAATCCCCATTAGATCAAACAAAAATGACAAAATGCAACAAATAGATGCCCCAAATAGATGGAAGAGCAGTCTATCACTATTTTAGTGGGATTTTACTATGTTCTATCGTTTTGGGGGGTTGCTATACATATATATATATATATATACTGTGTATATATATATTTTTAGAGCGATCTGTGTTTGTCCGTGCAAGGTTTGAACCCCCAAGATTTGCGCCGACCAGTCCCTGCCTTCGGTTTCCGCCTCTGCGTCCTGTCCCCGACAGTGTCATGAATGGTCATGAATTCTATGAATCCTCCCCGGGAATAGTATCTTACCCTCTGGTAAACTAACATAACTATTGAAAATCACCATTTTTAATGGGAAAATCCACTATAAATGGTCATTTTCAATAGCTACGTTAAATTACCAGAGGGTAGTATCTTAGAGTGAATCTTGAACATGGAACAGACATGTGTACATCCATCAGGAGGTTACCCTGGCTGGGAAACTGAATTCGTGGCTCATCAAACGGACATTGACCAAGCCTAGAGTGACATAGGGAGATGGAGCCCCATAGCTTTTCTCACACCAAACACGGTAACTGATCCTACCACTGGTTGATGCCCTAAGGATATTTGCAGATCAGCTGAAACTGGATGGAATAAGTCCAGAGATCATGTCCATTCCAGGGATCCTGTGCATAAAATCATCCAACATATATATATATATTATATACAATATATACAATATTATATATATTATATATCTTATATATCGTATATATTATATAATATAATATAACAGATATAATACAATCTCACCTTTACATCCCCGGTGAGACCTCCGGTGAGACCTCCGTGTAGGTCGTCCCTTTGGACCTGACACACGAACCCCTGCTGTTGGATCTGTTGGATCTCTTCAAAGAAAAAAAAAGGGCAGATCCAAAGATCTTGCAGCTCCAAAATTCATCAAAATTCATCAAGCGCCATTTCTAGTTGCCAAAGACCTCCCACCCTTGGTTTGGGGTCCCATTTCTGGGTCCCTCGCCTTGCTGCATAGGCTTTTTTGGCATGCCCTGCTTTTGCCTCCGAGCTGGGGGGAAACGCTGCCAAGGAGGGGTCGAAAAGTCTCCCCAAAAAACACCAACACAAGCAACATGGCAATGGAAAATGGCCCATGTATGGATTGTTTAGCTATAAAATCTGGTGATTTTCCATTGGCATTGACTATATTAAATTACCAGATAGTACCTCCAAAAATAACAAATACAAATAAAGAAACCAAATTGAAGGCTTTAAAGCACCCCGGGGTGCCGTAATATCCTCCCTACTTGCGAGGTGATGCCCTGTTTGGCTGTCCACTCTCCATATCTCAATCATGGGATGTCTGGCAATGTCTGGCAACTGGACAATGAATCCCCAAGAATCTCCCATGTTGTGAGAGATTTGACAAAATGAACAGCTTCACTTCACAGCAGCTTTTTCTCTGATGCTGGAGGCGGAAAAAGCCTGGCACAATGGCTCCAGGCCTGGGCTGCCTTCTTTTTAGACCTCACGACATACTGAGGACAAGCTGCTGAATTCATGGATGGTGTCCAGGTTTCCATAAATGATGGTACCCCAATAGCTGGATGGTTTATGATCAAAAAAACATTTAAAAAACATTGATGTGGTAGGGGGTCCCCCCATTTATGGACCCCCTCATTTGTTTTCTGCTACCAGGATCCAACTAGACCGTCCACAGACCCGACAAAGTGGCCCGAAACCACATGGGTCACCCGGACACAGCTTTCTTGAGGTCTGGTGGGGGTAATGGCCTCGAAGGGCGCAATGGAAATCAATGGAATGGGTATGGTCTGTCACCATCACCTGGGTCATCCAACGTTGTGGATCTGTTAAAAGACGACTTATCATTGAAGCAAACTTTGGTATTCCAAAATGTTGTACTCAAAAAACGACCGACAAGCCAGCCCATCTCATCTTAACATATTTTGGCCAGTAGACATACCATGACATACCATGGACATACCACGACATACAATGACATACCATGACATGCCAGAAAACACATCATGGAATCGCTGGGTCAGAAGAAACTCAATCAAATCCAGTGTCTGAAACTCTGAACATATACACACAGAATCCATGCTGGATCACATTTCGCTTGGATGTTCCATTTACCAAATTTACATACAAGTCACCTCTTGTAATCCTTGTGGCGCAACCCCTAAATGGGACCATTTTTACCACCCGTTGAGTTTCGGACTGAAGAAGCTCCACCTCTGTGTAAGATGTTACCGAGTCCTAGAGCATTGCATCAGGTGACATTTTTTTGTGCATTGGGGACACAGAACATGTAACACCTGCTGTACCCATGTGTTTCTGATGTCGGATTGGTGTCATGTATATATATACTGTACATGTTGTATATATATATATACTGTAGACAGATATGTATTATATTCACTTTGGTATGATAGCGTATTTTGGGAATAGTATGCAACGGGTAAACCAACAAAGCGGCGGCGTGATTGCTGCAAGACATGATGTAACAACACCCAGTGCAAGTACTTATGCTCGACAAGAACAGTACAACTGGTATCCCAAATAGTGATCCAAATTGAGGACCCATGAAGGTGGATACTGCAATTTGCATTGCTTCAAATGGCAGTAGTGCCGCAATTCTCCCACAGAAAAACCAGGTCAAATCCAAACTGTCCCTGTCCTGTGGACAAATCAGGACACATTGGTACAGGAGGAATTGCTGGAACAAAGCTCCTCGAGGAACCACTGCAGACTCTCGGCGGAACCACTGGTCTTTTCAGTGGCTTTTCAGCAATCACATCATCTATTGGAGGGTGATTAAGTGATTGCTTTTTGGAAGTGCAGCATGCTCAAGAATACCTGATGTTCGCACTGCATTCCAAACCTGTTGAAACCAACTCCTTTCAAACGATTTGGGTCATGTGGTGTCTGTGTAAATACTCAATTGTTTCGCACCACTGATGCTATTGTATCACAAGGCATCACCACATCATTCAACACGCACCGGGTATCACTAGACCCAAACCCTTTGTCTATTAGGTATCATCATGTTCCCCATGTTTCAATGTACATCACCTGCAAATCATCTATGTTGAGACAAATTCATGTGATAATCTTGTGAATGTCCCATCATATACGCATAATATCCTCATATTCCCATTGCATATAATTAGTTTTATTTCCCCATATACGCATACATGTATGTACATATACACACATAATCATACCATATTATACCAATTCATCATATAAGCCATATTAAACCATATTAACAGGTGCCATATTATAGTTTTACAATGTTTTACATATATATATACACATAATAATCGTACCATAAAATTAAAACTGGACCAATTCATCTCCAAAGCCGATCTCCTGTGACAAAGTCGGTGAGCAATCGCACATCCGCCGAGCGGAAGACCTCAGGTAATTGAAGCCATCTGGGGATCCGTAGCAGGGAGGTCATTGGAAGCCATCATGGAATGAAAGGGGATTTAATTTAATGGGATTTGTAGTGGGATTTAGTTAGGCAAGTTGATTTACCACGAGGCTAGGGTTTAGAGATGTTTAGATAGATCTAGAGTTCATTGGGTTTAACAACTGACAACTGGGGGGCACCGCCTTGCATGTATAGGGAGGTAAATCCTCACCTTCCAAATCCCTCCATTCTCAGGATCTTTGCTAGTTGGGAGGCTGCTGTACATATATATATATGTTATAATTACACGTTCATGAGACAGTATTCATTTACATAGGTTTGGTTAAAGGTATTACAGTATATGCACATGAGGCATATATCATGTTAAGAGATATATAGAACGAAACACTTGCCAGGATAATCACGAGCACCATTCAAAAATGGGGCGTCAATGAGTTGTGCTGGTCTTTATCTTTATTGAACGTTTCCATCAGATAAGATTTGGAGATCCCTGAACAAAGCCATAAACTCCAGAAGAAATCCTGGATTTTCTCTACATCCAAGATTAAAAGCCTTGCGATGAAAAGGAACCCTTCTCAAGATCTTGGTTGCCATGGCCGTTCTTGTTGCAGTCATATGGATTTATATGGTAGATAATTCTACAGAGTTGTTTTATGACTGGTAGATGAATTCACACCATCCGAATCATGACAGTCAACTGGAATTATCATCATCTTTTGTGGGTGGAAAATAATTCTGTAGGCAACCAGTCAAAATCATGTTGGTTATAGCATGTTATGTCCTGATTAATTGGGTGGTCAGATTATGATAGCTATTGAAGATTGCCATTCATAGTGGATTTTCCCATTAAAAATGGTGATTTTCCATAGTTACGTTAGTTTACCAGAGGGTAAAGGGAAAATCCACAGGCTTTGGTGTAGATGTTCTCTTAAAGCCATCCAATTTTCACGAGGAAGTCACCAGTGTGTGGACCATAAACGGCCTGGAATTATCCATATTTAAACCCCAGGTAACCCACTACTTGAGGGAGCAGTTCCAGTTTTAAGTGGATAAGTGGATATACAATCATAGCGATATTCCTTATAGCATCTTATATCACTTATATTCATATTCCTTATAGCGCATTATATCACGTATATCCAAATTTATGGATATTTGACGGTGAAATCAGATAAGTGATAAAATAGGATATATATATCACTTAATCATAGTAATGGTTATATTTATGGTGAAATCACCATAGCCATACCTAGCTATACCCATGACCCCAACGAAACTCCCGCGACCGAATCTGGGCACACCAACCCCCAGCGTCGCCATGGAGGGATCTCCATCCTGCACGTAAAACATCGGGGGAAGAAGCACCAAAAATAAGGGGTCTTAAAATGTTAAACAATATATATATACATACGTATATATATATAATGTATATTCTACTATCTATGGGGGTAAAGAATAAAGGGCATAACGGCATAACACATGTGCTTTCATATGTCATCTATTCTTTTGACATAGTCGATCGTAAAGTCTTGTGAAATCAATATGCCATCCATATTCAACTCAGTGCAGAAATATCATCTGGCCGATGTTGAAGGCTTATCTGACTTGCCGGCTTCGCCGGCCGGTGGCTGATGTCTTTTTGAAACTGTCAGATCTGAATTCTGATAGTCTGCAGAGGATCGAGAATCGAGATGATCATCTTAAAGATTCCCAGAGCACAGTACTCAGCTGCACCATGACTTTTTTTCTCTATTCTCGTCTTCTAAGAAAAACACAAAAATGGCCAGGATTCCACTAAAATTGCCCATGTGCATCTAGCCGCTGGAAATCATGCATGGCTTACTGGAAAATCCATGAAGATCCCGATTTACCAACGATTCCTCTGATTTGAATGGCTATTTGGGGATTTCCCAGCGGCCCGCCATGTTTTTCATGAAACCGGGAGAATTCCACGAAGATGCACCGGGCACCACGTTGCCTCTCTTTGGAACCAGAGAAAATGATAAGATTTACCATTGTTGTTGTCATGATTTTATTTATTGAAGAGTTACATACCACAAGGAAATCCTATCATTGGGGTTGTATGAACACATCTGTTGTTGCATGTATGTACGTAATTTGGTCTTATTCTCCAACATTTTAACAGTTGCATACACCTGGATTTGCTTGAGGCACCCCCTAATAAAATCAAATACAGTACCCTGTGGTAAACTAACATAACTACGGAAAATCACCATTTTGGGTAAATCCACTATTTCTATGGCCATGCTCAATAGCTTTGTTAGTCATTACCAGAGGGTAAATAAATCCATTATCCATTGATACGATTGATCGATTCCCCAGTAAAAACATAGTAACATAGCTATTGATACAAATGGCCATATATTTATATATATTTCGTGGATTTACCCATAGCCATTTATGTTAGGTAAATCAAATATTTTCAATAGGTACCCTCTGGTAAATTAACATAGACCCTGGCAGATAGGAATTGGAAGATTAGCTTCCTCTAACAATTGGTGATTTTCAGGGTCTATGTTTATTTACCAGAGGGTAAATAAAACATATTCCCTCAATCGATTCCGTCGAAATAATCCATCGACTCAGTGAATCCGATTCCGCCTGCGAGGACGAGGACGCCGTTGCGAAGGCTGCATGGCTGTGTGCCACAAGCATCCTGCGCGGTTTTATCGATGGATTTCATGATGATTTCGCCAAGCATTTTATGGGATTTATATGGGATTTAATGGGACTTATATGGATTTATGTGGTATTTATATGGGATGTGTATCGGATTTATATATATATATGGATTTATAGTACTGTTAGGCAATGCCATATAGTCCATTCATAGTGTGTGATAGTTTATACCACCCATAAGAATGGTAAAATTGGGGATGGTTTATTATTGCTTTACCAGCATTGATCATGCTTTAGTATGGAAAATGGCCCATTGATTCGATGATTGATGATGATTCAGCTGTTAAAAATGGTCATTTTTCCTACGTTCAACAGCCAGAGGGTTCAAACATGGAGAGTATCCCAACTATCCAGAATGCCAAAACATATCAATGAATGCCATTTAAACTTCAATATCAACAAAGCTAACAACTCTATGAGCAGGTGTTCTATATTGTATTAAATCGCTAGTTTGTTTACCACTTACAAGTGACTATTGCGGCAACAGGCGGAAGCCACCCTTCTACAAATCGTGCATACAACAAAATAATCAAAGGAAAGGGACATCCACAGGCGATAGGCTATGCCTTTCATACACACAAGTACCAGGTAGGATATCTCACTTCTTATGGGGATCCATGAATAGTGAGTTCTAGCAGCTAGCAATTGTGAACATAGACAAGATAATCTAGAAACTGCCCCTCGAAGTGAATCATCTACCTGGTTCTTGGCTGTGGGTTGAGCCCTTAAAACATTGAAAAACATGCAGCAACATTATATGTGGAAATCAGGTGACATCCGAAGCTACCCCAGTCTGTTCCCTTCTGACATCTTCAAACGATTACTGCCGTTTTGTGACCCACATTGTTGACATTCACAGCAACGTTCCACCTCTTGTACGCTTGGAAACACTCGTAGATGGAGGTAGTTTCACCTGAGCTAAAGGCGCTGAGTTCTGGGATTGAGATGCTGAATGCAAAATTTCCCTGGTTGACTGGCAAAAAACACAATGCTGCGCAGCCAGATTTGCATAGATTTGCCGGAGATGTTCAGAAACTAGGAGAGCACACATATATCCAGAAATCATCAGAAATCAATATATCAAATCACATCAAATCCATCCAAATCTCATCAGGTGCGGACACTATGCAGATGCAATGTTTGGATCTTTGTTGACAGTGTTTCCCATCAGCAGATGTTGTAATGAAGGAATCCAGTTGCGCCAAGACGCCAAAGCGTCGCGAGGTTTCAGACTTGCGATGCCTTGATGGGGATGAGAACTTCTGCGAGGAGGGGAAACCGTAAGAGGAAATTACTTGGGTAGAGTGTACGGTCTTCTACGGACACAATTGAGAATATATGTATATATACGTGTATATATATATAATAAACATATGATAGATTTTTGTATATATTATGTACAGTATGTGTATATATATATAATATTATAATATTATATTATAATAGTATATCAATATGGAGTAAGATCCACAATATGAATCATCCCAGGTAGCTGGGATGGGACACCGAGAATGTGGACATTCCCAAATTTACCATTAAATAAGTTATTAACTAGTAATCAACTATATTAATATCTATATGATTACCATATTCATAAGTGATTCCTAGTTAAGTAAGTTATTAACTAGTAGTAATAACTATGAATCAATATATTATATAATATATTATGTAATTATATATGGTATAGTAATGTTAATGAAGCAATAGTGTTCACCATCACCCCAATTTCACGATTTTTATGGGTCACAAACTATCAACATATGGGTGGATTATGGCATTGCGTTACTAACATTATATGACACCTCCAACCAAATCAACTGCCAATAAATCTCGTTGGCTTTTTAAAATCAATGGTGTGGCCTGAAAGGGTGTCTTGTAGGCAGGAAACACATGCCAAAGCCCAGCCCTTTCCTCACCAATCTAGACGTGAACGAAAGAAACAACACCAGTAAAACCAATTGTTGTGGGGACATTTATATTGAAACATATTGAAACTAGGATTGTTCTAGGATTCTTTCCTCACAATCTTGAAACAGTGGGTCCTAAGTAGATCCCAACTATGGATTCCTCCAAGATCTGCCAAGCTCGCGGCATCATGTCCAAGAGCTGCTTTAGAATCTGGACCTAGGGTCGACACTCAGCTGGGTTGACAATCAACAGCCGTTGAACAGCCGTTTGTTGATTTAAAACCTGTTCAACCTGTTAAAACCACCAACCAGTAGTCATCAGTAGTCGCTTCCCCCTACAGTATCAATAAACACAGCACAGAGCCCCATAGTGGATCTAGATGGATCTAGTCTTTTTGGGCTTCGCCTGCATGGGGCGTTGATCATTGAAGAAGGGGATTACCACAACAATTCCAAAACAGTGAGCGGCCGATCAAAAAGGCAGAAGTTGGCCGTGGATCTAGAAAATGCTTCGGCGCAAATCAACAAAATATGTGCAAGACTGTAGTAGAGAGACTTTCGTCCTGCAGTTTTTGTTGCAGCTTGATATGAATAATTTAACTTTGCCCAACGGATCTGTCATGAACTGAGCCACAAAAACCGAAGTCTTCCGAGATGTCAAGCAGATGGTCTGCACAAGCAGCATGCCGTAAGTGACCAGAAGTGACCGTTTCAGAGTGACCAACGGTTCGCACAAAAGCGATTTAAAGTTAGGGGCTAATAGTAGGCTAATAGTGGCTAATATATATATATATATATATATAGTTATATATATAATGAATCAGATTGAGGGGCTTTTCAAACAGCATCTTCTACAGTATGGTTTGATCATGTTTGATCTACAGTATCTTTCAATAGCCTGACCACGAGCCTCTGCTCGCAGAGGTTTGGGCTATGGGTCAAAACTCTGATAAGTAAACTCCCAAAGAAATGGTAAATGGATGTGCATCCCACCAAATACAGTATGATATAATAGGTTTTGGATGGTTTTGGTAGATCCTGAAAAATGCCACTCCAAACGCACAGCTGTTCTCATAGCAGGGTAGTCACAGGTGCTTTGTGATTTCCCACCTTGGCATAGGTCATCAAATCTTCAAAAAGGTCCACTAGCACCTGCGGTGAGTCTTGTTCAGCCACGTCAGGAAGCTCTCAGATGATTGATATGATGACGTCAAGTGGTAGAGCAGCTGAAAAAGAATGCCCAATTTTTAATGTCTGTTTCCAACCAAAAAAGATGGTCATTGCGGATCATCATCAGTTGTTGACCACGGAACCAGGAGACGATCCAGGTTGGACGAGAACCCGTCTGAGCGCGATGACTGCATTTCTTAAAGCTGAAGTCTCTTCTTGTTGTTATTCAAGTTCAACCACTTAGAAAACCAATGATTAGGCAAGCCATCATCTGAAAGGATGGCCGACAGAGTCGAAATGGGTAGCAGTCAAAAGTGGGGTAAGAGTACCAACTGGCCTCACCAACTTTGGTCATGTTTAAGATCAGAAACCATCCCATTTCACCCATACCCACATCCTGAAGATGTCAACAGCAGTCACCCAATGCATCAATCTTTCGGGGATTGCCAGCCCGCTAAGACCGAACTGACCCAGTGCTAAAGTCAGTCACCGCCCTTGGAATCAGCCCTAGAGGCGTACCCCGGAAATCCGCAGAAACAAAGCATCAAAAAGAGAAAACATAGCACAATTGGGGGTGGTTCTCACAATGACAGGACCAGGCCTCCTGTTGAAACTCCCTTTGCAACGGATCAGCTGCCACCGTTTGCTGAAGAAGCGCACGGGCACCTAGCAGCGGACGTGTAGAACACTTGAAAACCAAATGCGCCAGGTGCACTTGATGGTTCCAAATGTTACCAAGATATCCAGAATATTCCAGGATCATATTGTCTTCTCCATTGACGAGAAGGCTGGGTTTACTCTATCAAACTTTCTAAATTTGGTTCTTTAGATTGTTCAGTATGTTTAATGTGTATATATATATATAATTATATATATATGTACTATGCACCGCACAGCACTTAGCTGTTTGGTAGAGGCTTATGGTTAGGAAAAACGCACTCGAAAGTCTGAGAACTCAGAAAACCGAACAACAGTGGAAGGATGGGAATCTTCAACCGAAAATCATCAGTGCCGTGATCCAGCCCTGGATCAGGCCTTCTGCGTCCTCTGCCTGTGCGGGGGTGCGGTTGATTTCGAATTGGATAGAGTATGATAGAGTACAGTAGTGCATCTCATCTCGAAACTGTTCAACTGGTTATCCGCTTAGAATGGATCATTCTACAATCCGCTTAGCACTGACAAGCATGGTAGGTCTGCGGATCACTGATCGGGCGGATCATATGGAACATTATCCATTTTTCCTGGGAGGAATCTCTGGGTGTTTTGTGGCAAGGGATCGAACAAATCCCACCATGTCACCATGAATCCTCAAACAAACGTTGAAACAAACGTTGAAACATTTGAACGTAGACTGAGATAATTAACATTATACCATATACAATGGAAACTCGAGATTTCGCACAATTTTCCAGGAGAGGTTCCAAAGTGGGCTTCCCATTCAAACTAAGCCAACCTCACGAAGAGTCCTTCACACTGCTCACACGACAGCTGTAGCAGGTGCTCACTTGTGACGGCTCTCCATGGCTCTCCATTGACGGATCGAATCTTGGATCCCTTCACCTCTGCACACGCTGGGCAGTCTGTTCCCTGCCTTGCCATGTGGCAAAAATGTTGACATCGAGATTTTTCCTCGAAAGGACTCAGGGACGAATCTATCCATCCTGATCATGCCTAAGGGTCTTCCAGCACAGGAGAAATCCACACATTCTTCGGGTGGTCTACCCGTTGTGTCAAGTTGAAAATCTAGACTTCACCCTGCAGTAACTGCCACCAAAATCATTGTCATCATAACTTGGCAAACTAATGAACCCTGGTTCCAGCCGCGAAGTTGCCACCATACATTTTCTGGTTGATAATTTCAACCTCTTCCAAATCTATGAAAATCAATGATATAGGATCCTTCCAGGTAGGATCACGTGAACATTAAAAAATATGGCACCGACATGCACCCTCATGCACGACCAGCTGCTTGATGCCCCCAGGGTGCTTTTGGCGTTTTGAAGCCGCGTTTGGCACATCTTCTTGTCAAAAGAAATAAAGCCCATATGTGTTGGGTAAACCAAAAAAAGAACTGTTCCTACAACCAATAACAACGCCACCAACCAGTTTCTATTCGTCCCTGGATGTCCCTGTCTTGCCCAGCTTTTCGATGGCTACAGCTTCAGTGCAAGTCGGCTCCCGAGCTTTTGCCACCTCTCATGACGAGCTCGACCGGGGGTGGAAACACCCAGCCGGAGAGTTTGGTATCTTCTTTGTATATGTTTGTATAGGATGTATAATGATATATATAATTATATATATATAGAATCACAGAGGTATCCATGTTTGGGAGCTGGGAAGAGTCTGACCCACCGAAAAAGACAATCTTAAGATATGTTCCACTTGATTAGTGATGGGATCAGAAGGAAACACCGCGATGAGACAGCAACTACCCCTTAGGGGTGCTTGGTGCTTTCAACCACAGCCTATATATAATTCAACTGGTACCCTTCAGGAAACCATGTGGAACCACCAACTGGTATCTCTTGCAGTGGCAGATTGATGAGGGCTTAACATGTGATTCCATCTCTTCACAAACGTTCTTTAGCATCTTTCAGCAAGTGCCTTTCAAACGTCGACCCTTTTCGGAGCCTGCGCTGTTTTTAAAAGATCGGCACCAAGGTTAGAAGATTTGCCACTGGTGTTCGCACATCCAATCAACAACGCTTGATGTATAGACTGTTAAGTAGTCGAAAGTCGAAAGCAACATATTTTTTCTCTAGAAAAGCAGGTAGAAAAAATATGAAGGTTTTTTGAATATGCCCACAAAGCTGTGCCACACATCCACTGACCATTCCATTTCCCGTGAAAGCAAATTGACCAGCATGATCCAGCATGATCCAGCATGAACATTAACATCATCATCATCATCATCATCATCATCATGATCATGAATCTGGGTAAATTATAATAATTAACTAATCTGAAATAAGGTTATTTTGGGATGATTTCCCTTACTAACCTTTAATCCAGTGAGGTCGCAGTGAGGTCGTTATAATTTACCCAGATGAATATAATGATAAATATATCAAATTATATCTGAGATCTGCATTGTGTACTATGGGTATCTGGGCCATCTGCCCTGCCTGAAACAGCTGAAGTGCACAGATGCCAAGAACCACTGAACTGCTGGCGAAACATCCTGCCTGGCCAGCCGGGCGGAAGATCCATGGATCTTTTTTGGGTGCAGTAGAGGTGAAAAATAGTTACAACATGTTACAACCATGGCTATAAACCCCTAGAAGTTTGGATATGTATATATATATATATAATTACATACATATATAACCTTCTATAACTATGGCATACTATGGCTATATATCCTTGTAACTGAAACTGCACTTCCAAGTAGTGATTTCAGCAGCCATGGCCATCATTTTCCCAAAATTCTTCCGCTGGGATGTCGCACGGCCACAGCCAAGCGTCCACGTCGCCAACGTCTGAAACCCAGGTATGCCTCGCCACTTCCGAGAGGGGCGAAGTCCTGTTGGATCTGTAAAAAAAAACATATCAATGTACTCCCAACCCCTCAATCTATATACATATTATTTATATTATTATTATATATATACCTTGATCTCACATGTCCTACCGTTTTACATCCAGCCCGGTTTTTGGGGTAAAATACGGTCATTTTACCAAAGTACGCCCCTTTTACCAAAGCACGCCCCTTCTGGATTTTGGAAATTTGATGAATCTTGTTGATGTAGCATTTCACTCACAAAAAGGAAAGAATAACACATTTGAGGCAACAAAGTCAGTTATAAACAAAACATGTTTAACCTCTTGTGCCATGTGACACTCATTGATCCCTTGTCCTCTTCCCAAACACGTGTGCTGCCTGCTTCTTTCCTTTTCTCACTCTTTTCCCCGGCTGCTCCCAACATGTTTAATTGAGTGAAACGTGTTCTTGCTCCCTTCTCTTGTTTCCAAAAACTCAGTTTGGGAGGATCAACCCTCGTCGATCACCATCTGAGACTTCTAAAGCTTCTTGTGCACAAATCAAAGCTCGCTCCATGACCCTAGTGTGTATCAAACGAACATCAACACGCCTGCTCAAACGGCTCGGGCGGCCGATAAAATCTTCCTGGCACTGTACACTTTCACTAAGTGGGTTCACAGCAAACCTTCCCCTTCTTGATTCTTGGAGCAATCTCCAAGCGGAGTGGTGGAGAAAGTGCAGTTTGGGCATTAAGGCATATCGCTGGTAACCTTCTCTCAAACAAATATCAGCACAGGTTGTGAAACCCTGCAAAAACGCAAACATCCACATGCTGAGTTTTTTGGCTTGGTCACTTCTGATCCAGTATCCCTGGCCGTACATGAAGCTCACAGCAGTGTTGATGGCGAAGACCGACTTTGCCTTGCCAAGCTGGAAATAGGCTTGAAAAATATGAAACATATATAATGTTTTGTTAACTAATAGCATAGGCAGGAACAGAAAGGTAAAAAACACAGAAAATCCATAAAACAACTACAGGTCACTGCTGTTGTCAACACCAGGTCATCCGTTTTGCCAACGATAAACCTCTTGGAGAAATCCTCAAAGTACTGAAGGAATTGTGTAGCTACCAATCCTTTTGACCATTTTCCAACAGGACACGCCCTGCTTTGCGGGAAGCAAAGGGATTCCCTTGAAATTTCGAATAAGTATGGCTGCATTCCTTTGTCTCTGCAAAACCTTTTGAAATCGTTCGTCATCCACTGAAGCTTTGAATCTACGGAATCCATAGACCATGTGTCAAGTCTTTCCACTGCACAAATGACTGAAGATGCAAAGAAATGTTTCGCCAGACCTAAGTGCAGATTGTGCCACACATCAGTGACAAAGAACGATGCCTTCTTCTCAGGGCAGAGCGGTAGCCCCCTCAAAATTGCAGGAACTGTGTCCCACGGATCCTCCACCTCCACTGTCTCCTCCCACTTGGGTTGAACACTTGTATCCTCATACGGAAAAAAAGGGTCACCAGGTCCACTTGACTCCTTCCCCGCAAGGCACATGTGGCAAATGCCACGGCAGGCTTTCTTTGAAGATCCAGCTTTTGGAACATGAGAATGGGTGCGTTTGAAACCTCCCAATTTGGAAAGGGCTGGTAAATCTCCCTTTGTAGCCACATGGACCAACCAAACACGACGATCCCCACGGCTGTTTGTCATGCCTTGGTCTGCTAGCATAGCCATGTCCTCTGCATAGAGCTCCAAAAGTGTGGTCATGCTGCCAGGATACTCTACAGTCACTGCGCGTAACATGGTACAGAAGATAAATTGGTTGGACCAGGTGTTCCCAAGAAAGTTCAGACCCATACCTCGTCTTTTGATTGGTGCCAAATGCTTCCCTTTGTCAACGTACTCTTTGGTACCACGGCCTAGGCACCCATGAGTTGACAACACCCAAAGTGGTTGGTGTTTGTATGAGCGGCCCTCATCTGTGTGCGAAAACACTGGCACAGCACATGATAGATCTACATTCTCCCGGTTGAAGATCTCATGCGTGGGATGTAGTTCTCGGAAACGAGACCAAAATTCTGTCAGGGTTTCGTTCATTTGGTCCCATGTTGCTACTCCACACAACTGTCTTGGCAACCTCTTGCTGTCCAACAACAGGCGCACCCAAGAGCTCATCTTGATGTAGGGAAACTCTTTCAACTTTTGTGGCCCTAAGTTGACCCTCTCGACATAGACAGCCGCTGAGAAACCATACTTTTTGAATACCCGATGGCATCCTCTTTCAGCATGAGCTAGGGAGATCCCTGCAAAGTCTCTTATAGCCCTGCATGCTAATGGGGTCTCTGCAGCCTGCGCCTGTGCAAGCTCCACCACATGCTGGCATGCGGCCTCGGCGGATCACACGTTGCTTTTTGTAGGATATATATGTGAACCCACACATGAAAAACATGAACTTGACATTGCAGGCAGCACACCCCTTCTTGCACATATGTCATGCACTTTTACTTTTACATGCTGTTTCTTTCAAAAAATAAACCTAAAAACAATCAAAGCTCCTGATATGAAGTTGATGCCCTTTTCACCTCACCTTTTGAGCAGCATAGAGCCACGAAGTTGCAAAGTGCAAAGCT
Source organism: Cladocopium goreaui (assembly GCA_947184155.2). Lineage (NCBI taxonomy): Eukaryota > Dinophyceae > Suessiales > Symbiodiniaceae > Cladocopium > Cladocopium goreaui. The sequence goes on along the minus strand of CAMXCT020006753.1, from coordinate 14,651 downwards.
CAAACATTGAATTGTCACATGTTGGAAAACTACCCAACACGTCTTGGTTGGTCAGCACGTGCAGCTACCATGTACAAATAGTAAGGGGGCGGTGATGGGTTCAACCGGTTAGGGATCCCTCACCACCAGTTTCCGGCTTGTTTCTGCAGCCTACATGCTGACAGAATTCAGCGATCACCGCAGCTTCAAGCATGTGAATTGTGTCAATGCTTTTAGAAATAGCAATGACCCACATGCATGTGAAATTTTTTTCCATGTAGGTACTGAACCTAAGTGGTGGGTTGGTCGTGACTCCAATTTTGAAGCAACACAACCGAACCCCAATATGTTCCCTTAAGGCCGTAACCTTTCTCTTGCAGTGGGCCAAGAGTTTGCCACAAATCATGGTTTCAGGTTTTTGGCAGTGGTAGATTAAATTATGTGATCGGAGGGCTGCCCAATCAAACGATTCAGATTGAAATAGCTCACCGGCTTCAGCCATAGTTTTGGCACTGCTTCCACTGACGCTGTCCTGAGATGAGGCATGTGTTATTTGAAGATAAGGATACACCTGGAAAATATCATCGTTATTATGGTGCTCCCTGAAATGCATAACACTTGAGGAAACCAAACCAACGCTAACGCTTTGAGCCATGGTTCGTCGAACTTGATCTCACTATGATGAGGACTGCCGGCAGGTCTATCAAAGTAGTCCATGAAAACTTGCTCAGGTGGGTCACCAGTGACAATTCTGGAACATGAATGATGCAAAGAATCTTCCAACCTCAGATCCACATAATGTGATTTTTGAAAGCTTCA
>CAMXCT020006753.1:0-13753 GCA_947184155.2 Cladocopium goreaui | reverse complement strand
CCCCCATGTATAGCCCGCTAGATGCTTTGCGGCCGACTTTATAGAGAATAGCCTGGTATAAACTGGAATGGCCACATGTCTGGAGTCTATAAAGGGGAAAGCCAACATGTTTTGTCTATAAAGTCAAAATCCAACGTTTGTATAAAGTCGCCTGGCCGCGTAAAAACATAAAACTCGATGCAGGTTTTTGAGGGTACTTGTGAACATGTCCCATGACTATAAAGTGAGATGCCGAACATCCAGATAGTAATACTTGTGCAGAACAGTGGCACTATAATGTGGATTTCCGGCTCAACAACGATCGTTGTAGTAGCGATGATTTTCTTAATCGCGACGATGGCAGCATCGACATGATTGTCTATAAAGTTGAGGGGCCACGTTCAAACCTTGGGGGAATATCATCGATCTCATCGATGGGGACCCCAAAAGACTTCGAATGACTTCGAAACCGAACGAAACCGACAGCCAGACAAATATCTATATCGAAGTCGTTAACAGAATCTATGGTAAAACAAAATCTATGTTGGACTGGCCACTTTATACCCCCTCCCCCAACAGAGAATGCCTCTAACACACTTTCCTTTGAAAGGGGTCCCTGGGGTGAAAGGGGTCCTGGTCGCGCCGCGCGCGCGCGCGCGCCAAAATGGCTCCAATTTTGAGACCTTTTTGGCGCGCGCGCGGCGCGCCCAGGACCCCATTCACCCTGAGGACCCCTTTCAAGGGAAATCTTCTTCTCTATAAAGTGGCCAGTCCAGGTAAAACCCCTGAAAAAACAGAATCTATGTTGGACTGGCCACTTTATACCCCCTCCCAACAGGCCTGGTCTATCAAGTGGCCACAGCCAGGGTAAAAACCCCCTGAAAAACAACCCCATTTTTACCTGATAATGGCCACTTTATACCCTCCCCCAACAGAGAATGCCTCTATAAAGGGCCCCGTCCACGTCAAACCCTGAAAAAAACCAAACATTTTTCTGGAAATTGACACTGTATACCCCCTCCCCCAGCAGGAATGCCTCTATAAGTGCCACACAGTCCAAGTTTTGTAAAAACCCCTGAAAAAACAGAATCTATGTTGGACTGGCCACTTTATACCCCCTCCCAAAACAGAGAATGCCTCTATAAAGTGGCCAGGTAAAACCCCTGAAAAAACAGAATCTATGTTGGACTGGCCACTTTATACCCCCTCCCCCAACAGAGAATGCCTCTATAAAGTGGCCAGTCCAGGTAAAACCACTGAAAAAAACAAAATCTATGTTGGACTGGCCACTTTATACCCCCTCCCCCAACAGAGAAACCACTGAAAAAACAGAATCTATGTTGGACTGGCCACTTTATACCCCCTCTCCCCCAACAGAGACAGAGAATGCCTCTATAAAGTGGCCAGTCCAGGTAAAACCCCTGAAAAAAACAGAATCTATGTTGGACTGGCCACTTTATACCCCTCCCCCAACAGAGAATGCCTCTATAAAGTGGCCAGTCCAGGTAAAACCCCTGAAAAAACACATTTTTACCTGGAATGGCCATTTTATACCCCCTCCCCCAACAGAGAATGCCTCTATAAAGTGGCCAGTCCAAGTAAAACCCCTGAAAAAACACATTTTTACCTGGAATGGCCACTTTATACCCCAGCCAGTGGGCTCCAGGACTTTGACCCGGAAACGGAAGGGCTGACAACAAGGTAAAGGGGGAAAACCACAACGGAGAGGTACAACGGGAAGGCTACCACAAGAAAATGAGACATGTCACGTTTATATACGTTTATTGCAAACAAATTTTTATAGGCAGATGCAGGACCGGCCAATTATACAGAGGTGGGGGCTGCCAGAAATGACAGTGAGTACAAGCCATTTATGAGCTGAACTTTCTTGCAAACCATTTTATAGAGGATGGGCATGTGGCCGTGGTTTGGTCCATAGATGTTCATTAGATTCAGGATGATTTTGGGAATTGGCGCTAGTAGATATACGTAGGATGCACCCAGTATTTTTTTCAAAAGTAAACAATCCATAGTGGGAATCGGGTGGGGTCACGCATGGTGTGAATCGGCTGGACATTTGCCAACAGATGGCACATACACTACTCAGCTAAACGTTTTTGGTTGGCATTTGTGTTATGATTTATATATATTTATATTGATGTGTGAGATCATAGGTAACAATGTCCAAAATACCTCTTACACATATTTCAATATGACGCAATCATCGCCAATCTTATGACACATTGAAAACAAGAAACGTATATTAAACGTGAATGTCTCTTCTTTTTTGTGGAGCCTTCCCGTTGTACCTCTCGTTTGTAGTTTTCCCCTTTAACCTTGTTGTCAAGTCTTCCGTTTCAGGGTCAAAGTCCTGGGGCCCACTGGCTGGGGTATAAAGTGGCCATTCAGGTAAAATGTGTCTTTGTCAGGGGTTTTACCTGAACTGGCCACTTTATAGAGGCATTCTCTGTGAGGGGAGGTGTAATTAAGTGGCCAGTCCACATAGATTCTGTTTTTTCAGGGGTTTTACCTGGACTGGCCACTTTATAGAGGCATTCTCTGTTGGGGGAGGGGGTATAAAGTGGCCAGTCCAACATAGATTCTGTTTTTTCAGGGGTTTTACTGGGACTGGCCACTTTATAGAGGCATTCTCTGTTGGGGGAGGGGGTATAAAGTGGCCATTCCAGGTAAAAATGTGTTTTTTCAGGGGTTTTACCTGGACTGGCCACTTTGTAGAGGCATTCTCTGTTGGGGGAGGGGGTATAAAGTGGCCAGTCCAACATAGATTCTGTTTTTTCAGGGGTTTTACTTGGACTGGCCACTTTATAGAGGCATTCTCTGTTGGGGGAGGGGGTATAAAGTGGCCAGTCCAACATAGATTCTGTTTTTTCATGGGTTTTACCTGGACTGGCCACTTTATAGAGGCATTCTCTGTTTGGGGAGGGGGTATAAAGTGGCCAGTCCAACATAGATTCTGTTTTTTCAGGGGTTTTACCTGGACTGGCCACTTTATAGAGGCATTCTCTGTTGGGGGAGGGGGTATAAAATTGCCATTCCAGGTAAAAATGTGTTTTTTCAGGGGTTTTACCTGGACTGGCCACTTTATAGAGGCATTCTCTGTTTGGGGAGGGGGTATAAAGTGGCCAGTCCAACATAGATTCTGTTTTTTCTGGTGTTTTACCTGGACTGGCCACTTTATAGAGAAGAAGATTTCCCTTGAAAGGGGTCCTCAGGGTGAATGGGGTCCTGGGCAGCTCTATAAAGTGATTTGGGTGATGTATCTCATGACTCTATAAAATGCTCTGCCGCAATTTTCTTTCTATAAAGTGCCCTGGATGCAGCACAAATTCTTCTTCTTAAAGAGCAAGTTTCACTCTATAAAGTGCTTTGCCATGTATACAGCCCCAACAGAAAGATATTGGCCCGAAATCATTGGGGAGACATGTTTCTATAAAGTGGATGGTGTGACATATTATGGCCATTCTTTGAAGGGAACCAACGGTCTATAAAATGCATTGCCGCATATATTGAGTCGTTTCCTTGTGGGGAACCAGCCGGGTATAAACTGGAAAGCCAACGTTGCTATAAAGTCATCTTCCAGGTCCAAGGGCATGTTTCTCGCGCAAAACATGGCTTTATCCCCCATTGTCGGTATATAAAGTGGCGACCGGAAACCCACTTTATAAGCGCAAAGGATGTCCACTTTATAGTGAGCTATACATGGGGGATACCCAAACCACGTACAATCTCCACCTCTCACTATCCCAGGTTTGTGATGCAGGAGGTTCTTCCAAATGCAATGTAAAGATATGCACCCCAGTGTCAGAAAGGAATCTTAATGGGAAACCCGCAGCAGGATGAAGGCGCGCACTATCAGCACTGGATTCAGATCGAGAGGATGGGTCTTGCGTTGATGAAACAGATAAATCTTCTACTTCAGGTTCAGGATTCTCGGCGCTACGGCGACAGCACAACCGAGCTCCCATACTAGGCTTGAAGCTAAAGCAGCCACACGGTCATTCATTGGGATTATATATATATATATATTTGCTTATTTATTTATGCATTTATTTATTTAAAGAGTTATATAAGTGTACACAGATAGTTATATATATATATATTCATATATCATATATTTATTTACTTTTCAAGGACACCGGCAGTTTACATCTACCTACTTGTGTTCATTTGCGCGTGGGCCCTACCCGCGTTGCTAGGCAGTTGAAGAGGAACAGCGTCGGCGTGTAAAAAACGCTCGCTAACTACGCTCGGATTCACCACACCAGCAAACAGGAAAAACATCACTGTACATGTCACGATATATGTAAATATGTAAATATGTGAACATGTGAATAAGAAAATAAAAAATATGTGTATATATAATATAGTTGGAGTTGGGATGGTCTCTTACTAACTGGAACATGCATCCATTCCAAGCTGCACCCACACTCCGGTTGGCCTGTTTGTGGCCTGTTTTTCCCTTGTTGCTCTTCAACATCTTCGGCGCTGCTAGCGACTGTGTCCATTTTTTGGATTTTGCCAGCAAGATAATTCATGCTAGCCAGTTCTCCGGTGATGGGTGCATGGGTGCCCAAAACGCACCTTGCCAATTCTTCAAAGTTAAGCTCATGGGTCCTCAAACTGCAAGTGGAACACTATGGAATACTAGTGACCTACACCATCCGACCGGTGTCCAAGCCTAAATCCCTCATGCTTGGGTGTGCTGCCTTTGGCGACACGTCGCAGTGCTGCAGCATCAAAGTAATTTGTCAGCCAGCTTCCATGTTAGGAAGCAAAACCTACTAGTGCCAATATAGTGTTGCATTATACTGGCCAGTGCTTCCTGGATGGAGATCAATTGATCACTGACTGATGCAACAATGCAAAAAAAGAATATTTTTGTATTCCAAATTCTAGGCTAAAACACCAAGGAACTAGATGAAATCGATGCTTCTTAATTCTCAAGACGTCTCACAGCGCATATCTTTACTTAGATTCTTTTTACTTCCCCATCCTGGTCGTGTCCAAGCCTAAGTCCCTCAAAAGCTTGGGTGTGCTGCCCTTGGCAGTGCGTCGCAACGGCATCCATGTCAACTTTTCATTTTCCTGCGCCGGCGTGATGAAATCAAAAAACTTTGAATCAAAAATTGAATCGTGAAAAGGTTGGGATATTGTAGCCACAGGTGCCAACGGCCAAAATGAAATTACAATGGCCAAATTTTACTTGAAATGGTGGGCCGCAGCCAAAGAATCCAAAGAAACAATGCGTGGTGAACTGAACCAGTCCTCCGTCCTCGGTTGTGACATTTTGTCCACGGCCTCGGCCGCGGCCTCCTCCGCCACGTCCGCGCGCACGTCCTTCGGCTTGCAAGCTGTTGCAAGTTGAAATAAAGGAAATATTTTTTTGTCTACCGGGAACCAAAAAACACTTTGCCAGCTTAGCTTTTGTTATGCAATTTGGTGTAGATATATTGTGTGCCTAGTTTGGCAGCTTGGCATTGACTGGTTCCATAATCCCCGCCAACTGACATTCTATCTGACATTTGAACTTTTTCTGGCATATTTTCTGGCCTTTTCTGTAGCATATATTCGGACATGTGGCAATCTATCTGACATTTGATCTGACATAGCATCCTATCATCATCCGGTCCCATCCTATGTTGCAAACATTCTGGCATTCTATGTGACATATAATGTGGTCAGGCCAGGGGCCAGGACCAGGAGTGTTTCGTTTTCGACTTAGGTTCAAAATTCAAAGATACAGGAAAATCACACAAACCCTACAACAAAGAGCAAGCCTCTTCCAGATAGCTGCACTTCAGCAGACAGGTCTTCCGCCATCTCTTCTGCAGTGCGTCTCCTCTGCAGCAAGCTTGCCTGTCTTTGCTTTTGCCTTAGGGGATGATTTGCACTTTGCTTTGGCTGTGACTTTTGCCTTTGCTGCGGTGCGTTTCGGGGTGGGAGCAGGTGGCTTCTTCGCGCTTGCTTTTGCTTTGCAACTGGGTGCTGCAGGTGATGCAGGTGTATTGCTAGTCTTGCCATTGCCATGCTCATCATTTTTGTGTGATTCAGCTGCTGCCTGCTTCTCTACTTCACCCAGATCACTGCCCGCACCTGATCCTTCTGGTGCTTCCGTTGATGTAACGCTACTGGTGGTAGTGGTGGTGGTGGTAGTTGTTGCAATGCTGGCTGTGCTACTGCTGCCTGTGCTACTGATGCATGCCTCTCCATCCTTCTCATTGTTGCCATCATTGTGCAGAATTGTGCCTGCCTCTGCCTTTGGTGCTGTGAATGCTGCGATTGATGTCAAAGGCAAATCCTCATCGGATGAGACATCACAACATGTCCCAGTCCCACCTGGCTCTGTTGGCTCAACTGGAGCTGGTTGACCTGCAGTCTGAGGCATAGATGCAGGCATGGTTTCTTGCTCTTGGCTGGAGTCAATTACCTCGGCCGCATGGCTGTGCATGTCAGCAGGTAGTCCTTCCAGCGATTCCATCTTGATTGCAGTGGTTTCCCCTTGTTGCTCAGGGGGCTGAACGGTTTGCTCTGTAGTTGCAAGATCTGCTTCTTTGGAAGCCGCAGCTGCTGGCAACGCATCGTGACACAAAGCGTTGTCACCTGCAACAGGTGATGTGCCAGGTTCATGTGTTGCTGCGTGTGTCTCTACTGTTGCTGCTGGCACTTCTGTGACTGTTGTATCTGTGATGCCCTGTGTAGAACCACTTGCATCTGCAGCTTCTTCAGCGGATGTACTACCATGTGGAGGTAGTGGTAATGGGTCTGCACATGCTGGTGTATCTGCCGATGCGGGGGCAGGCAATGGCTGTGCTTCGACATCTGCATCTGCATCTGCATGGTCGGGCTGTGAGGGAGCTGTGGGCAATTCTGCCGCTGTTTGTGCAACCGTGCTTGCTGGTTCAACAGGTGCAGCTAGGGCTAGAGCTTGTGATTCATCTGTCAGCGTCTCCTAAAAGGCAATTGTGATGTCACAAAATGTCAAGATGTCATGTGAATTATGTCAAACAACAAACTTTGCGCACACACACACACAGCACACACACACACTACCAAAAAATCAATCAGTTGATCAGGTCTGGTCTGCTTGATTGGAAAATACACAATGGGTCGCTGGCAGCAACCTCTCCTGATCATCTTGCAGTTCTGGCTTGACCTTGACCGAAGGAACCTTCAGGAGCTCGAGCATTTTCTGGTAGGTAGTTTGAGCCACCTACACCAGGGTTCACCGCTCACATTGCCACATTGTTCCACTAATGCTATGTTGAGCTCTGAACATACATGGAGAATGCCATAATGTCAATGTCAGCTGCACAACAATTGTCAAACCAATTGTTGAACTTGATATGCGGATCTGAATATAGACCCGGCCTGAAGTTGCGCTTCAAGGGGTTTCTCCGACGGCTGGCACAGTTTGCCGAGAACCAACTGCACTGTCTGGAGAACTTGGGCAACAGAATCTTCGCCACAATGGTACTTGGTCATAGCCACCCAACTGAGACTAGTGAGAATCTTTGTGTCAGAAGGGACCCCCAAGTTGAATTCGCCAATGAAGCAAGAATCTGGAATCCAAACGAAATGACCTGCCCTCATCAGCACGCATGTGCCACCGGCACCTACTAGCTCCTGCAAGCTCAGCGACATCATATGATGGGAAAGAGCTGTGAGAGAAGGAGCCCCTGATGCCGTTGCAGCAAAGCTGGCCGATAGGGACTGAAATGGGATCACGATGAAGATTTTATCTCCTGCCAACTGGAATTTAGCCACAGGGGCCATGAAATCGGACAAGCCCACAAAAGACCATGATGGCCTAGTGTAGAGCATCTTCATGGAACAGGTCCTTATTGAGTAGCAAAATGTCTCAATGTGTGCCGGTGTTAGAACTTGAAGTTGCGCAAAACAATCGCAAAACAATATGTGTAGCACTGGTCACTGATGAGGTGGTGCTTTAAAATATCGATTGTCAATCACACAAGCTTCAGGAACGCAATTCGCAACACGATGCGCTTACTTAAGAAATCACAGGAAAGAGTCTTTACGATGTCTCCCTGCCCCTTGAAGTTGACGATCTGGCCCTTGAGAAGATCAGAACCTGCCAAAGTAAACTGCAGCCCTTGCATAGTTTCATCCTTGAAGACCTAGGAATTGCAACGGCACAGGTTCACATTCACCGCTCCAACAAAACATGCTGTGAAATTGACTTACTGACTCAGTGTTTTTTTCATTGGGTCGGTGTCGAATAAGTTGAACTCAGGATAAGCGTGGGATCAGCACAATAATCAAAATGGAACAAATAAAAAGTAATTGATTTCAAATTGCTGATGAAGCTGAGAATCCATTTCACCGTCCGGGAATGTAACATCACGTCTTTGTTTGGCAAGCTTGGAAGGGTTGCCTTCCATCTCCTTTAGATCTCATCCCTAGGTAAGCCTCCAAGCTCAATTTTGGAAGCATCCAAATTTTGAAGAATGTAGCAGCATGTTGTTGGCTTGGAAGGATCATGCGGCAATCCCATGTGTGCAGCACCTTGCACCCATCCACACTCTACAATTTTGGGTTTGGCCAAAATGATTTCGACAATGTCTTTCAAAAGTTTGTGCTGCTCCACAGGCAAATGCTTCAGGTAATCGGGAATTGAATCAGCACCATCCTCCGCCGGCTCCTCTTCCATCTCTTCGTCTTCAAGCGCACCTGAGTAGTAATAAAAAAATGCCTAAAAAAATCTGATGAACTGACACCTTCTCAAATAAAAACGGTATAGAAAAAATAAATGTATGTCATATATCACAGAAGGAGGTACATAGCTCTTGGTGAATGGCGTTCAATCCCTCACTGGCATTGTTGACCAGCTGAACAGCAGCCTTGAACTTCTTCTGAAAGGTTTTGATGATGTTCTCGCTAAGCTTACCATCATCCGGGGAAAAGAAATCATTCTTGGCCTTCTTACATCCAGGGGAAAGCACCAAATGTGATGCGTCGGGATCGCTTGCAAGTGCCAAAACCTGGTTGAGTCTGCTCTCAACAAGGGCCCGGTGGTCTGTCAACTCTTCCGATCCATCAGTGACAGCCAGTTGCTCAACCACCTGCTCTTTCAACTGGAGGGCCTGCTCTGCCTAACAAACAGATGTTTGATGATTTAGAAAATGAACATGGATGTGCAAAATCTCTTGGCAAGGCCGAGTTGCACACCACAAAACAAAACATCACTGTGAATTCCGGTGTGTTGCAATGGTGTGTGTGTGTGGATGTATGCAGCTGGAAGATGGGAGAAAGGGAGAACATTTAGTTGCCCAATATAATGGTGTCTAGGGACTACATTCTGACTCAGAAGGTGTGATTTGCGCTTCAGATCCAACTGCAATAGTTCGTCATCACCACGGTTGCGCTTGCTGCGCTGTGGAGACTTCTCATCTCCATTACCCTTGCCTTTGCCACTCACTTTGCCACCCCTACCCTTTCCCTTCTTGTTCTTTGGCTGGCGCCACCCCGCAATGGTCAATGGCTGCGCCCCCGGCAAAGCGGGCACAGTTTGGAAGTGATTCACACCTGAAGCGTGCACTTGATTATCAGGATGAAAGGCATTCGGAGTTCTGAATTGGAAATACGCTGCTGATGATTAACCCAGGAACAGCAATGGTCACCAAATGAGCTTGGTCGCTTCTACAGTCGAAACTGATCAAGTATAACAGCATAGTTATATTGTATATTCTATGTCATTGTTCTTACAATATAATGATATATGATATATTTATATATATATATCTATACTGATGATGCTGCAACACTGGATGACAGCACATCTAGGGTTTGCTTTGAATTGGGATGGCAAGGCCCTGACGGGAAGGGTCAAACATTCTGGTCTCGTGATGCAGGGAGCTGTTGTCCAAAGCACCTCAGCAGGCGACAAAGTCTGTGAAATCTTAGCCATGCACTGTGAAATCTTAGCCAGCACTGTGAAGACAAGCATTAAACCCGAAATAGAAAAAGATAACAGATAAGCATAAACATCATAAACATTAACCATCGAGCAACGTGAGAACACATTTTCCATGTTCTCTGCCTCTGTCACCTCTGCCTCCGATGCTCTAGTGACCGACTTCTTGTGCGATAACTCCCTACCATTTGCAGCTACTGCAGTTTGCAACAAGCTAACCACATCAGCACCATACTCATCCTTTGCCCATACAGCGCTAGGGTTGGACTTCGCTGCAGTCCATTCATCTTCATATTCTTGTTCTTCCCAGTCATAACGTGACTTGAGCTCTCCAATGAACCTGGAAAACCATTACAATACCACTGTAAAAGTTCTGCTGGGCTGTGGGCACAGGAAAGCATGAGGGTTACAGAGAGAAGTATTTTTGTTGGATACCCGATATCAAAATGAAAAAAAACATCCCTGTTTGAAGACTCAGAAACTTTTTTTTCGTCATGAACGGCTTCTCCTGTTTGAGTGATAAGGAATCCGTACACGAAGCGCTTTCATTGACAAGGACTTGTCTTTTGAAACCCTTTCCGGTACCCTTGTGTTTGTTTCTCTTCACCATCTCCTTCCGATCTTCTGATGACAAGTTCTCCCACTCCTCAGTACGCTCAGCTTTCTGATACCACTTCCTCAAAGCCCGCCGAGCATTGTGACATGGTTTGCAGCGAACTGTGGAACACGTTGCACCACCACACCTGATGGAGTCCTTGAACCGCACTATGTCCTCACAATCCACACACCTCATGAACTTGTGTGAAAAGCTGACGCAATATGTTCCAAAGGTCAGAATTTGACTTCCAAGTTTCAGTTCGCAAGTCGAAACACAGTTCTATCAATGTAGCCTAGAAACTCAACTTCTCTGTTCACATCCACTTTAGGATGACTTTCTTGGTCACCGCCACCGCCACCACCATTCTGTTCACTACCCGACATGGTGCTACTTGATAGCGATGTCGAATGGAAAATTACAACTCACCGAAAGATCGACCCTAAGACAACAGGCTCAACACCCAAAAGGCTGCGGAATGCAAGGCAGCTAATTGAATAACCTAGTGTGCACTGTACAATCGGCACTGTACAATTTGACATGGCTGACACTGACACAAATGCGCAAAGCATTGAAATCGCACAATGTTTGTCTCAAGTGTTGAACTGAGAATGTTGCCTACTGACTACTGAGCTTACCCCAGAATCAGCATAAATCAGCTAGGATGGGGCGGCTGATGTTCTATTCACTTCAGCTCGCAAAAGTACAAGATGTAAATACAGGCCCGTCCAACACATGCAACGTGCATCAAATTGCCAGCCAGCTTACCTAAGTTTGGATCTTGCAGTCTTCGACGTGGATGATCAAACATACAAAACCATTTTGCTCAATGCCCCATACAAGACGATCCAAAACAATGCAGCGCACAGATGCCACTGGAATTTGTTTTCAAAATTTCAAAATATCCCAGAAGTTTTGGACAGCGCACCGCTGCACACACTGCTGAAATTGCTTGACCTGATTTGTTTTGAACTGAGCAGCAAAGATTGTTGTGCGTCAATCCACCCAGCTGCATGGCCCTCACCCCCATTTGATGAGCAGTCCGTGCTTCCACTGGCAGCCCGTGTGCATAAAGAAGCTCTTGTCCATCTTAGCGCCAGAAACTGGCTGAGGAATATGTATATTATATCTGGGGATGTCTCCAAATAACATTGCCATAATATATATATAATTATATAATGTTTAATTGTTTAACCTAATTGCGATAAATGCAAAAAACCTAAAGATATATTTGGATTCGGATTTGTATCGAAATGGAGGAAGCCCAGTGAGAACTGTATCTCAAAATTCCTTTTTTGCCCCCTTCACAAAAGGACTTTTGGAATCACCATTTTTTGTGGGACACTCATTTTTGGTAATGTATCAAGATACAATGGTGCCCGAGGCCACCAAAAATATGATGTTTGGCCCCAATAAAAAGTTTGGAGCTGTAGTTGACACAGTACCATTTGCAATCCTGAGTTCAACACGTATGACTCGCTGATAGGTTGTTGACCAAAGTGATGTAACACCAGTGGTAAGTGTCTGAAGTGCGCCACTCTGTAGAGTGGTGACATACGTGGTCTCTGGTCTGGATTCTGCATAGTGTCGTACACAAGCCTGCCTGGATACATCTGCAAGTAGCTTTCAAGTCCTCAGCAAATGTGTAATGTGTTCCTCCTACAACTACAGCGTTAGCTGTGAGTGATCACTACACTTCATTTCGATACCAAACTAAGGAATGCACTCTTTTTTTGTGAATCACTGAGAAGCTCCATCAGCCAGCTCATGTTTGTATTTACAGTCTGACCATAGAATAGAAATCTATCCAATGTCGCATTGCCCGTCTTCAATTGAAGCTTCTTCACAACATCATCCAAAGAATCTGTTTGCCTAACACAGGTTGAAACAATCAGGACCGATGACTCACTATACAAATGAAATATGCCATGTTCGAGGTCATACTACTTCCCACAATCCACAGTCGGTGCCTGACGCAATCTTTCAGGGTGAAGATTGCATAGCGCCTGTCCCTCTCCACAGGAACTCCACAATGTTCATTTGGGCTGATAGTGGAATACGTACAGTTGTAGTAATCTGGGCGAAACGGAAACCATTGATTTTGGTAACATCCAACAGGAGCAAACAATGTGCCACAACAGCAACACAGCAAATCACCAAAACAAAATGAAGCAAGAAGCCTTTTAAAAGATTCTTCAGGACATCTATTGGGAAGCCGAGTACATTCTCATGTACCAGGCAATGCGGCAGTGACTGCAAGACCGCTTTCACAAACACCAACAGGTAGACCACTGTTGCACCTGATAGTCCTTGTCCAGAACCAAATAGTGAAAAGTCCTTGATCGTTGTGTTGCACTGCAGGCCCCTACACGCCCCCAATCCATAAACCAAACTCAGATAGAACATCCAAAGTGATAACTTTGACTTTGACATTGACATGATTCACAACCTAGTACTCAATGTTTTTAAACCAAACTCAGAGAAACCTGAGATTCTGGCAGTACATGGGCTACCGGCCAACTTCACCGTAACCACACCATCATCATCACCAGGTGGGCTGAATAATCGACGACATTGTTGGCCACACTTGTGGCACCTTATGGCAAGTAAGTGAAAACAATCTTGTTGGTGAATGTATGATTTCAAGTCCTCAATTAGGTAAGATATAGTGCACACAACCACATGACAGATCAAATAGAACGTTAAGAAAAACAACACGATCACCCATGTGTTGTGGTTGGCCTTAGTGCCTGGAAAAACGTCTTGGTAAGATCACGCGTTGAGATGCTGACTGGTCAAAGTTGTTCAGTTTGACATTCTTGTGCAAAATGCGCGAGTGGCTGATCAGCTCATCCAACGATCTCCTCTGTGAAAGGATGATGGCCCATGAGTAGTAAAGGTCTTAAGGTAGCATATCTGGTTACTTTCAAAGGAAATCTTGTTAACCATGAATTCCTCTTGCAGCCTGGTTCCGGAATCATATCCACAATTAGTTTGTGTCATAGCTTGGGAAAAAACAAAAATCAATAGTAAATGAAAGCCCCGACAATCTATAGCCCCAACATGGCCTCGATATGACACAAAAAAACTGTTTTAACAAATCCCAACGAATGCACTCTGCTGTTGGGATTCAAATGAAAAAATATGCAGTGCTCGCTCAGAAGTTTAGAAGGCCTAACCTCCAGGTTGCCCGAGAAAGCATTTGAACACAGAGAGGGCTCAAAGGC
>CAMXCT020006752.1:320000-349315 GCA_947184155.2 Cladocopium goreaui | reverse complement strand
TTACAAAATAGCCTGGAAAAAACTGGGCTAGGGTGTGTATATGTTGGGCTTATGTTGGGTCCATTTGGGTCCCATATTCATCCATATTCAGTATACCTGCTTTTTAAAACCCTTTACAGGCACAAATATGGAGATCGGAGCCCACATATCTATACATATATTCAATATACCTGCTTTCTGAAACCCTTTAGAGGCACAAAAATGCATACCCAATTCATTTTGTAGTGGTGTGCCCAAAATCATGTTTTGATAACCCGTTCTTTTATGTTCTTTTCTCACCGATTTTTTTCAAGCATTCTTTTGGGGCTGAATGGGCATAATAACCAGGCTACCTGCTACAAAATGATATGTTTCCAGGAAAATGCCCTTGGGACAAGCCATGCCGCCATTAATTTGCTGCAGAGCTTCATGGTGCCTTGATTTCCGTTGGTGCTTTGATTTGCACTGAATGATCAGGACCACCAAGTCCTGATGGGATTGTATGGGAATATATTTCCTGGGCCACTCATACTAGTCACTTATTTGAAAAGGCGACCTCAAAAAGGGATAAAATATATCAAACTATGACGCAATATGAACAACTTTCAAAAAGCATGAAAAAGCCCTAAAACATTCCCCTTGAGGTTTTCAGTGCCACATGGAAGAGGTATTACTGAGGGAGAAGTGGGGCATGGGGGGGCCTGGGATGTGACCTGCACCAACACACTCCGTAGGGATACCCACCCAACTTATTGTGTAGTGGTGTGCCCAAACTCATGTTTCGAGAATCCGTTTTTTCTCATCCATTTGTTGCGCTTTATTTTGGGACTGAATTGGGCTGATTCTTTCTCAGCAAAAAAAGGGGGCCTTCTACAAAATGACCTGCTTCGAGGGAGATGCCCTTGGGACCTGCAAATCAAACCACAGAGAGCCCTGCAGCACTCCTTGATGGTCTAGGTTGCTTGCTGGTGATGTCCCAGGCTCGCCCTTGCCTCAGAAGCTGGGTCAATGGATTTTGTAAAGGATTCACAATGTAAGGGTCCTACCATATATATCCATATTTATCCATATATATACTTGAGAGGGGGGGGACGAAAGGTAGGGGGGGGCAAAAGAGAGCAACAGGAAAAATATTGCCAAACTGAGATTGATACTTCTCTTCACTCAAACCTCCTGCAGAAGAAAATGTTAGCGACCCAAAAAGCTTTGTGGGAATAGAATCAGAAACATAATGTCAAATGTAAAGTAACTTCACGCGCGTGAACCATCCTGCATGCAGGTGCTTCTCCGCGCGCGCGCGGCGCGCGCGCGCGCGCGAGCGCACGCATGTGCGGGACGTAAACATTGCGAGTCTCTATTCCCCGGCACGGCCTCAATGGGACTAGAACATCCACGATAGATCGATAGATCAATACATCGATAGATAGATAGATAGATAAAACTATAAATAAATAAATAGATGAATAAATAGATAGAGAGATAGAAGCATCGATCGATAAATAGATAGATCGATGGCTACCTTGATCGATAAACAGATAGATAAATAGATAGATCAATAGGTAGATAGATAGATAGATAGATAGATAGATAGATCCAAGGATAGATAGATAAATACATGCATAGATGGACAACTAGATAGATAGATCGATAGATAGATGGATAAGGAGGTAGGTACAGAGTCAGAGAAAAAGAGAGAGAAAAAAATGCGGACCAGGGGGGAATCGAATGGGGGGGGGAGGGGGGGGGCCCCCCCCCCCTAAGTCTCCGTTCGTGACTCTCGGCTTTCAATTTCCGGGAAAGGAGCAGCCACCTCCCCCAGTACTAAACTAGTACTAAAGTACATAGAACTCAGGTAGCCTAGGCTACCTTTCGTGATAAAGAATTGGAATAGACTTGGATTAGCATCATGTGACCCTGCTCTCAACATCCTGCAGTATTAAAAAAATCAGGGCTATAAAATGCAATGCCTAGCTTGGTAACTTACAACATGACCAGTCCCAGAAGGCCCCACTAAAGGTCAAGACACCTCACCACCGCCAGGTACAGCGACAGCAGGCATGTTCACATCCGTCGGCTCCGAATGCGCAGCTTGGCTCTTTTCCTGAGATGCTGCTGGCAGATTTGGACAGAAGAATCTACCCAACAAAGATAAAGAATTGGATAAGAATTGGAATAGACTTGGATTAGCATCATGTGACCCTGCTCTCAACATCCTGCAGTATTAAAAAAATCAGGGCTATAAAATGCAATGCCTAGCTTGGTAACTTACAACATGACTAGTCCCAGAAGGCCCCACTACAGGTCAAGACACCTGGCCACCGTCAGGTACAGCGACAGCAGGCATGTTCACATCCTTCGGCTCCGAATGCGCAGCTTGGCTCTTTTCCTGAGATGCTGCTGACAAATTTTGGCAGAAGAATCTACCCAACAAAGATAAAGAATTGGATAAGAATTGGAATAGACTTGGATTAGCATCATGTGACCCTGCTCTCAACATCCTGCAGTATAAAAAAAAAAATCAGGGCTATAAAATGCAATGCCTAGCTTGGTAACTTACAACATGACCAGTCCCAGAAGGCCCCACTAAAGGTCAAGACACCTCACCACCGCCAGGTACAGCGACAGCAGGCATGTTCACATCCGTCGGCTCCGAATGCGCAGCTTGGCTCTTTTCCTGAGATGCTGCTGACAAATTTTGGCAGAAGAATCTACCAAACCAAAATCAAGAATTGGGATAGAGGTGGATTATCTTAGATCAACATCATCAGAGCCATCTCTGAATATCCTGCAGCATAAACAAAAATCAGGGCTATAAAATGCAATGCCTCCCTTGGTAACTTACAACGTGACTAGTCCCAGAAGGCCCCACTACAGGTCAAGACACCTCACCACCGTCAGGTACAGCGACAGCAGGCATGTTCACATCCTTCGGCTCCGAATGCGCAGCTTGGCTCTTTTCCTGAGATGCTGCTGACAAATTTTGGCAGAAGAATCTACCCAACAAAGATAAAGAATTGAATAAGAATTGGAATAGACTTGGATTAGCATCATGTGACCCTGCTCTCAACATCCTGCAGTATAAAAAAAAAACAGGGCTATAAAATGCAATGCCTAGCTTGGTAACTTACAACATGACCAGCCCCAGAAGGCCCCACTAAAGGTCAAGACACCTCACCACCGTCAGGTACAGCGACAGCAGGCATGTTCACATCCGTCGGCTCCGAATGCGCAGCTTGGCTCTTTTCCTGAGATGCTGCTGGCAGATTTTGACAGAAGAGTCTGTCAAACACATTTTGAAAATTAGAAAGGGATAGAAAGGGCATGGAAAGGCATAATCGAACAATTTTCTCAACATCCTGCGGCATCGACAAAAACATGTCTACAAACTGCGCTGCCCCCCTTGGTAACTTACAGCATGACCAGTCCCATAAGGTCGCACTCATGGTCAAGACACCTCGCCATCAAGGGCAGCAGGCATATTCTGATCCGTTGACCCCGCAGGCACAGCATTCGTCGGTTCCTGCAAGGGAATTCATTCGGCTCACCATTTGTTTGGATTTGATTGTGCGTTTCACCAAGCCAATGATCAAGTCACTTCCCCAGCAACCACTGGAGTCTTGACAAAGAACATGCAACACCCATCCAGTCCTTTGAAGTCTCATCTGCATCACAAAGCACTGCCATGTCATGAATTTCTGCCTTGGCAAGAGTATAATGCACATGCATGCAAATGAAACCAACTCAACGAAATCAACTCAACCTTTGAAAAATCTGCAAGATATTGCAAGATATGAATGCAACTATGAGTTGCCGAGACACAATTTCAAGCCCATTGCCATTCACACCATAGTCTTCAGGCATTTCATTCATGGTCTGGGTCAATCGATCCAACAGGTCCTGCAAACGTTTCTGCCTACAACAAAAACACAGAGGAACAAAGAAGAACAATATCTCTGTTTACACAATGAAATGCCCGGACATCCATCCTACAGAATGCCATGCCCGTCAGACAAAAATCCAGATCCTGAGCGCATACCCTTGGCTCCAGCAGCTTGGAGACTTCGTTTTCCATGTCCTGGATTTGCAATTTGACATGGATCGGCCATCGTCAAAACAATTCCAATTCGTTTCATGTGCTTTGGATATAATCAACATCCTGGCACAGATAGATACATGATGATACATCATTGTAATATGTAATTCCCAGCTGCAACATATGTATGTATATATATATACATACATACATATACATTCACATACATATACATACATATATATTATAAATATTTATAAATACATACAAATATTCACCCAACTGAACAGCACATGTGCACAGATGCGCGGTCCTGGTTGCAAGGTTCCGCCACAGGAACCAAAGAAAGCACATCAGGAGACACCTCAAGCAGTCTGCACATTATGATTCCACCTGGAAACTACAAAATGCTATGCCTCGATTTGACAAAAAGGATACCTCAGCAGTGCACCTTTTTTTGTCATAGCGCTGATGTCTAGCGATCCCTTGGGCGATTCTGTATGATATAGGTCAAAGATTCACACACGTTGCAGCCATCCTCCAAGATGCCCTGAATCTCTGTCTCCTTTCCAACCTGGACAACTTCAAGGATGATTGAGTGAAACTCTGCTATGAAATTCACAACCTTGGGCATCAAAGTCTCCAAATTTTGAATCTTGTCACTCTGCAGGATGTGGTGCATCGCACTGGGCTCCACATGAGGAAGAGTTTCTCTCCACACAGCGTCTAGATCATCCATAGATGCCAAAGATCCCGGTGACGCCGAAGACTGCAAAGATGCCCTCTTCAATGCCAAGAAAATCGACAAGGCCTCATAGATGGTCTTCACAGATTGCAGGTAGATGCAATCGCCCAGGGTGATAAAGATTTCACGGAGCACATCACGTACAAGATGAAAGTGTGCCAAATCCATTGGATTCTCGCAGCAGTCAAACTGCATCATGTAGGCATACAGAAACTGCACCATCTGAAGCTGCATGATGAAAGGTAAGTGTCCCGTCAATATGGGTTGAATCGACTTGGGCCAAGCAGCTTTCATGTGTGACCGTGCATCAGTTCCGGTTGCCAAACAAATCCTATGTGACTACAAAATGTCCTGCTCACAATTTATAGTTATAAAATGCCATGCACCACTGCCCTAAATCAAGGAGCAACAAGGCAGCTCAAATAGGTTCATTCCAGGGATTAAATATTCCCAAAATAGTACAAAACATCATGATAATATGTTTGTATGTGTATATATATATATAAAGGTTCCCATATCCAAACATCATTTATTTATATATGTATATATGTATATATATATATTACATACGTTTTTTACAAGGTCTAATGCTCGAATGGTACATGCTACAAAATGCCTCTGCACAGCTACCCCCAGTATCCAGTGGTCAAGCCAAGGCACTGGAATGTCTGGAGCAGCGTTTGCATCTGCAGGTGCGCTCAAGGCGTGTACCTTGGTGGGAAGAAGTTAAACCTTTTAAACATGTTTCACTGGAACTCACAATCACCGAGTTTGCATGGATTTGCATGTTATTGCTCCAAATTGATCCTTATTCATCCTTATTCTATCAGCTCATCTACAATCAACTAGAAACTATAGAATGCAATGCCGAGCTGCTGAACCGGAAGCTGAATGCGCAGGCAAATGCAGGGGCCCCCCATGCTCCTGGATTGCTTGCTCTTCCGTCTTCTCCTCGGTAAAACGCGATGGTCTGATGGAAACATATGAAAATTATTGAAAATTATTCAACTTTTATCTGCATGATGCTCACATCTTTGCACTTTTTCGTTTCTCATGCTGATCTGCCATGTCTCACAGCACGGAGTTTGTGCAAACGACAATGACACCATTCACTTGACATACTAAAGCACCTTGGTGCGACTGCGAGGGTTACAGTGTGCATATTCATGCTCCTTCACTGTTCACCCTGCTCCGTATCAACATCAGTGTCATGAATGACCACTAGCTCACCCACAATTCTTGGGCTATCGTGGGAATGATCAGCCAAGGATTCAGCTGGTTCATCAGAAATAGTTCGATGTTCATTCACATCTGCCGCACCACGATTTTCCCATGCGTGCAGCACTGCCAGACAAAACGACCAAGTCCACAGGGCCGATGACGCCAAGTCTTTTCCACCCTGCCAACCCTTCTTTCCTTTCTTGGAAACAGTCTTCTGATGGTAGACCTGGCTCGCCAAACGCAACAATGCAAAAGAATGCAGGGGATTGTACGGGTGTTTTATTTCGGCTCAGATTTTCCAAGATTAACAATCCATGCATATTCATACATATTCATAAATATTCATACATGTTACCTAAGCTCTCTTTTTGTAGCGCAATCCTACAGGCATTGCATTTTGTAGGGTGCCAGGCCTTCTTGTTGGTCCTGTTTGCCTGACGCCTCCTGAAGCGCTTTTTGATGTCTTGGCGTTGTTTTTTCGTGCAGTTTCTCCTCAATACTTCCATGCACCTAGCAGGGAACACAAGCTCTGGGCAATACTGTCCTTTTGGTAAAAATAGAAAAACCGGTTTGGTATACCATCTATCATCATTTACTTGTTGATTCTTGTTGTTAACGGGGTTTCAAACCCCTCTATTCATCAACCAGCCAATGGGAAAAGGACATCTATGGCTCTGGGAACCCACCAAAGGCTTACATGTTTCAAGATGTTTCAAGCACATTCAGGCCTGCTGTTCGTTTGTAGGTGGCTACACTTGGCCAAATCGTGGCCAAAAAGGCCCATCCACGTAAGCACCACCCACCTACAGATGCTCAGCTACAAATCGGAATGCTTGAAAAGATTGAAAACCTGTGAAAAACATTTGAAAAACATTGAAAACATATATGCGCACCAGGACACATGTTCAAAGCCGCAGCCAGGGAAAGCATGAAGGGCTGCTTTAGTCCCCAGCTCCCGCTTGGCTGTTCCAGGAGGTAATGAACAGATGGTCTGAAGCGAAAGATCAAGTGCACACATTCTGCCTGAGCCGAAGCTACAAAATGCAAGGGCCATCAAAGGCGACACACTACAATGTGTCTGGCACAAGCAAAAGATCTATAAATTGGTTGGCCCCAAATCTAATCGACTTTTCCAATAATCCAAGAATCCATATTTCTCCAAATACGCTGTGCTAAGCGCACTTTCAGGACGGCTTGATTTCCTTCTGGATTGGCAACTGTTCTGCGATGTACAGAACTGCATGCTGGTACAAAAAGGGAACACGGAGGTGCCAGTACAAGCATGGCACCATTCATCAACCTGGGGTGGAACTTGGGGGACACAAAGGGGTGCATATTCGTCCCTCATGCCATTATTTGGCTTGTTCTCAAGAAATTTTCACATGTTGAGACAAGTTGAGAGAGCACAGTTGTTCTATGCTTAGTCATGCTGATTAATTCCACTGTTCAAACTGGTGATAACCATGTCCAAATACAAAATGTTGTCTGCTTTAAGATGTCTACAAAATGTCGGAACACCTCGAAGTACCTACAAAATGAACGGTGTGTGGACACGGCAGCAAAATATCGGATTCCTTGAAATAGCAACAGCATTCTAGAACTACAATGCTTTCAAACCATGTGACTGGATACGTTGCCACAGATGGTCCAGATGTTCCCCTACCTAAATCTCAAATTAATTTTGCAAAGATCATAGCTTTGGACTGCTGATCATAGCTTCGGACTGCTTTGGACTGTAGAGAAAAATGGAAATCAATGAAAATCATCTACATGCAGTTTGGTTTTTTGATTCCAAAGTCGTTCCATCCAAATCCCATTGAATTCAAACCCAAAATTTGTGCAGTCAAGGAGCTGTAGACCCATCTTGAGCAGCGTCTTCACTCCGCCTTCTGAGCACAGATCGTGGGAATGATGGATCTTGATGTCAAACCCAATTGCGTTCCACCCAGCATCCATCTAGGTGTCCACAATTCTCCCGGATGCACCGAAAACGTCAACACAGTGGTATATCTGCGGCAATGTAGTCGCCATCTCCTCCATCCACTGCGCCAATTGCTCAGTGTGAAGCTCTACTTGATACCACCTTATATCGGGATAGGAGGTTGCAAAAAGGAGGCATTGCATTCTGTAGACAACCCTATTGTGCTGCTTTATTCTTTAGTTCTCAAAGTAGGAGGTCGCAAAAAGGAGGCATTGCATTCTGTAGATAACCTTATTGTATCCTATTGTGCTGTTTTATTCTGTAGCTCTTGGGATAGGAGGTCGCAAAATGGAGGCATTGCATTCTGTAGATAGCCCTATTGTGTTGTTTTATTCTGTAGCTCTCTATTCTGCAGCTGGGGTGCTGTGCTTCTGGGATGCTGCACGTGGTGTCATCCTTCAAGCTCGGGAGCTTGGCTGCCACAATCCCCAGGCATGCCAAAAAGAGGAACGCCCTCACCCTCCACATGGCTCCAACAACGATGCCGCTTTTGAGCTTTTCTAACCAGCAAATCCAATCTCCTGGTCCCTATTTGTTTTGAATGGTTTTGAGCCGTATGAAATAAACCATGCGAAACTCCAGTGTGCATCAATGTGCCGTAACCCAAGCATTGCATTTTATAGTCTGACATGTGCTGCTTCCGTCTGACAATGCCATGGAATGATGAGGAATATTGATAAAGATTGATCATTGAGAAAACATGATTGCAAAAATAGAATTTTAAAATGAAATTTCGATACGACCCTCCTCAAATTCATTCAAATTCCATTTTTAAGAGGGTAGGGACCATTTTATAGGCCAGTCTGGTGCCCTTGCATTCTATAGCTTTAGTTTCCCTGAAGATGCAACCATATGCAACCAAATTTCAATCTTCTGCTTCTTCTTGGCGCGGCTGATGCCATGAACCATGGTCCAGCTCATGCTCTCCCTGGGATGGAAAAAATCAGAGAAATCATGCTGATTGTTTTTTTCCCTCAGCTATTGCAAAGCAAAATTCCAGTGTTCAAATTAATGATAACCATTTCGAAATGGAGTAACCGTGCACCTTATCCAAATACAAAGTTTTGTCTGCTTTAAGATGACTACAAAATGTCAGAACACCTGGAAGTACCTACAAAATGAACGGCTTGTGGACACGGCAGCAAAATATCGGATTCCTTGAAAATAGCAACAGCATTCTAGAACTACAATGCTTTCAAACCAAGACAAATCATGAAACATCAATGTTCCTTGCAACATGTTCATCAGCGCCGCAAACTGCTCATCCAAGCAACGTGTCCCAGTAGATATGGTGATATGAGGGACGTCCCAGGTCTTGAGTCTGGCAACTTGTCCCTCAGCACAAACAAACCATACCAAAAAAACATCAATGATATTCAATGATACATGTTGACGCTGCTCGCAGGTCACTTGAGAATGTGCCAACTGTTCTTCACTTTTTCTGGGGAACAAATGTACACCAAGTGACAATAGCAATGCCTTTGCCGATCCCAGGCAGCCGGTGGAACTGTCGCAACACATTTTGTCGCCAGACAAATTGCAGGACACCCCGGTGGAGGTGGCATGGCTGGAACAGAAATGAGTCAAAACCCGTGATTGAACCAAAATTGGCTAAGATGAGGCAGCAGGCTGCAGCTTGGAAGACCCGGGCCCTACAAAATGTGTTCTCCCATCCAAAAATGTGTTCTCCCATGCCTTTCCAGTCCTACAAAATGTTTTCCATCCTCAATCCACTAGATGATACTAGATGAATGTGGGCAAATATGAGGCCTACAAAATGCAATTCCACCATCAAAATCCGTCAAGTAATTGCCCAAAAGAGGAACCTACAAAATGCATATCGTTTATTATTAGATCTTTATGAACCTATTATCTCCTACAAAAAGCAGGCTACAGCCTCTCATTTTTCTACAAAATGGATGCTACAGAACCATCTGTAGGGGGCACAGGGCCTGCCTTTCTGTAGTGGAAATTTCTTCGGGGATTAAAATGTTCGATTTCAAAATCGATTAGATTCTTTTTTAAACTCTAACTAAAATATTGCCAGAAATGGAGTTCGAAGCTTTCGCCTAATATTAGATTAAAACATATTAAAACTTAATTAAACAAACTAAAAACTTTGATGTCAAAATCGATTAAATTCCTTTTTAAATTCTAATCAAAATATTTCCAAAAATTGGATGTCGAAGCTTTCCCCCAATATTCAAAGTAAAAACCTTAATTAAGCAAACTAAAAATTTCGATTTTGAAATCTATTCAATTTCGTTTCAACATCTAATTAAAATATTGACAAAAAAATGATGTCGAAGCTTTCCCCTATGATTATACAAACTAAAAATCTTACTTAAAGAAACTAAAAATGTCTATTTTAACAAAAGGACCCTAATGAAAGCACCTCGGGGTTATATAACTAGCTTTTACTTATCAGGGGGTAGAACGTTCAACTGGACTTGATTTTGAATTTGTTTTCTTAAGGGATCAATTGAAAGTCAAATTTGCCAATCTGAGACTTCCCAAAACAAAAGATATGGGGTAGCTTTTGTTATTTAGGGGAGTTTTAGTCATAGGGAGAAGGAACAATAGCAGCAAAAAGGTGGTATCTTGGCGACGGTGGATGAAATTGGGTGAATCTCACATGAATCCACTTACTATACTATATGGAGGTTTCCTAAAATAGGGGTACCCCCAGTTCTCACCCATTTATAGATGGATGTTCCATGATATTTTACCTTATAAACCATCCATTTTGGGGATCCCACATTTTAGGAAACCCCTATATAATCAGTTGGCTAATCTCATCCCGTCAGAGCACCAGAGGCTGTGAATTTGACACTCTAGCTGGTACATCGCCAGGAATGACTTTCTCGTGAAGAAAGCTGCAACGTAGCTTGTGTTGGAAGAGACAAGTCGCTGTCAAGAAAACCATGCCGTATGATATACTGAAAAAGCAACTTGAGCTCTATGTGAGATCGTGGCAGTTGCGACACCTCAATGAATTTAAGCCCATTTTTGCACTTTGCCAAACCGCTGAAAACCAAAAATAACAACTAGGCCTGATGGGATCTACATGGAAGGCTCTGCCCTGGGTCATGCGTTGGTCAAACCCTGGTGAACCATTGCTACCACGTTTTTTTGCATCCCAAACACGTGTTGCCAGAATAGTCTGGTGCTGGGATGGCAATAACAACCTAATCTTGGTACGTGTTGCTGATATTTTATCGACCCATACCTCATTGCAGTATCCACTTCGTTGCTGCATAAATCAATCTTCCAATTTGCTACGGGGTAAATCCTCTACACATGTCCATGATCAACCAACAACAACTGAGTCAATGTTCATCCCCAAAGCGATCGGATTTAAGTTAGTTGCTATTTATTATATCTGGTTGGTGGTTGACCTACACATCTTGAAAAATATGAGTTCGTCAATGGGAAGGATGACATCCCATATATTGGAAAAATAATCCAAATGTTCCAAACCACCAACCAGATATAGTTCCTATTCCGCAAAGATTTCCGACACTTTCCCAGTTTCATTATATACCGTCCGGCCTATATGTTGTCGCCCGACTCGGGGGATTTTCAAGTCAACATGCCTCGAAAACGTGGCATCGCTTGGGCGTCTATCAACCTGGACCAGAAAAAAAGATGTAGTTTCATGTCATCCCAATAATAATTACAATGTGAGGCCCCCAAGATATGTTTGTTGGTTTAGATTCGCCCCAGTAACTAGTTCGTTATAAATACCATAAACCATAGTGACATTGGAGTTATGTTCACCAACTTAGCTATCGAGCGGGGGCCTCACATTGTAGTTTATTTATGGTTTACGGATATAACGTTGGATTGTTACTTGAAACATGAATGAACATTATTGAACATTGAGAAAAACCATCTGGTTATGACATTGCCAGTTCGCCATGGAAAGATCCACCATGCTATTAAGAACGGTAGTCACCATCTACAAATCTATGGGTCATGGCTATTTCCCATGGCGAACTGTAACAGTCATAACCAGGTTGGGTATGTGCTAAAGCCTTCAGCCAATTTTTTATCACCATCCCAGAGGTTTATGTTTTATTGGCTTGACGACCCCTAGTCGGGATGATGTAAAATGAAATAAAATGAACCCCAGCACTGCTGTAGACCCCATGAAAATCATGTTATGGTTATAGCACCCATAATCAGCTGATGATTCTCAATTACTAATTAATTGGCTTGGACAATGGAAGGCTCAAGATTGGGTTTACCCACAGTACTGCACACATCTCTTATTAAAATTAAGCATGAAAACCCCTGGCCCAACGTCAGGAAAGAGTCCACTTGATCTTCCCCGACAGCTAAACCGACTTCTGTGGAACATCAATCCTGGACTTCAAACGTTTCGCCCCTGGCCTGGTTGGGGGGGGGTACGATTTGGGCAGCAAATGACATCACTTTTTGGAGTTGGGGAGCCCCTAATTATATAAGCAACCAAAATTGATTAATTCAGGGTTGTTTGATTTTTGTTTTTTTCTTTCTTCAGTGAAATGCAGATTCTTTACGATTCCTACAATCTTTGAACAAACACATATCAGAGCAATCCTTTCCGCCTAATACTAGCAACCCTCAAGAGAATCACCATGGTTTAGTAGAGGATGAACACACATATTTGGGATCATCAACCATGGGACTGTTATGAAGGGGTTAATCGGGATTAATCCAAGAAAATCCATAAGAATGTCCTTTAGTTAGAACCAAATTATATATCCATAATCACTAAAGTACCCATTCATTAGTAATTGAAAATCATCAGCTGATTATGGGTTATAATATGTTATAATTAAACTGATACCCATAAATCCAGCCATCATAATTGAGAAATCCAAATTGTTTCAACCCATAATCACTAAAGTACCCATAAAGATATCCATAAACGTCCCCATCCCCATCTTAGAATTCGACTTCTTCCCCCCACGTCGATGGCAGCCATGGCACTTCACCGTGCGTTCGGGTGCGCCCCTGAAGCTCTTCAGGGGGGAAGACCATGGAACTCGTGGAAAAATCTGAGGAAAACCACTGGAAAATCCATAGGTTTAGGGAAAATACTGGTGTTTTTTACCAGTGGATAATACTGGAAAACCACTGGAAAATCCACCACTTTTCCACTTCCAGTTGCAAAGATTTAGGAGAGAAAATAGCAAATCCACTGGTAAAAAGCATCACTTTCCTTATGATGGTGAGGGCAAACGACATCTTTCAACCCCATGTCTCATGTTTCTTGGGGGTGCAAAGAGAACTATTTGCACATGTCATGTGTTTGCCGTCTTTGTGAAGGAATGTCGTTTGATATGTGTTCTCCCAATGGTTTAGGAATCTTCGTGGGCAAGGTAGAATAAATCCCAAACCCAATTCAGGGCTATTAAATTCATAATTTTCCCTAGCCCCTAGATTTTAACTGTTTTCAAAAATGAAAGGCCAGTCTTGATAGCGCTGTATACCTCACCCAACATCCTCACAATAGAAAGGAGCATCATCTTCTCCATACGTCTCCAACAAACCGTTTGAAGGTGTATCCGTCACCTAGGCCACTGTCCATCAAAAAATAGGG
This sequence comes from Cladocopium goreaui, assembly GCA_947184155.2. Taxonomy (NCBI): domain Eukaryota; class Dinophyceae; order Suessiales; family Symbiodiniaceae; genus Cladocopium; species Cladocopium goreaui. The sequence goes on along the minus strand of CAMXCT020006752.1, from coordinate 335,766 downwards.
TGTAGCCCAGTTGCCGATAAAATGATGTTCAAATCCACTTGGAGTTGGGGGTACATGAAAAAAAACAGACAAGCCCGACGCTGGGCTGCCCCACCAACGTGGCTGAAGTTGCTGGGAGTTCGCCTGTTGCTTCGCCTTGGTTACATCTTGCCGCCAATCAAATGTCGACCGACAAAGCTGGCTGGGGATAGATGTGTAAGATGCGTGTTTGATGAGAAAACAGCTTGACAAACGCATATAAATGGAAAAGATTCCGTCCCATGTGAATGGCCTCACCCCCTCTTTTACATGTGAGGGGAAGCTTCTGACAAATAATACAAAGTAAAGGATGCATCTGGTATTCTGTGTAACTGGTTCCCTTTTTACCAGAACCAGTTTACAAAAACGCATGCAATCGCAGACCAGGGAGACCGGGGAGACAGACAGTGCTGCTGTGGTCATTTGGGGAAGCCAAAATACATGGTGCTCTCCATGGGCAAGTTCCACTCCCCAAACTGGAAACAAGGTAGCCCCCGGCCTTAACTCCTACCGTAAGAAGCCCTCAGTGCTGTCATTTATCTGGCTGGCGTTCATCATAATTCAACCGAAAATGTTCAGTGAGGATATACAATCTGGATTAGTCTTGTATCTGAATATGTACGTCTTCATATTATGTACATGTAATATAATATGTGTATATATATATATAGTTCTAGCAAAATCTTACCCATATTCCAAGGCTGTTCATATTCCATGCCCAAATAGCTCCGGAAATTTGGAAAATAATGAACGACCTTTGATGATGAGAATAAGGTTGTGTGACCCTTGTCAGGCGCTCCCTTGTCACGTGCTGTCATGTCCAGTCGCACATGTTTAACCCCGCTGAGAACCTTCTCAAGCAATGATTTCTTGAATAAACATAATCACAAAGTCTTGTTTCTCTCATCAATCATCAGCTTCTCTCTAGGTTTTTTTAAAACCATTGGAAAAGCTGTTCAGCTTATTTTTTGATGCGTTTGGCTGGCGGCTCAGCTTCCGCATTTGTAAACGGGGCCAAGTCTGGATTACGCTGTTCTTCCTCGAACCCAAATGGTACCATATTTCCACTTAATACAGTTACATTGAGTAGGATGCCACCCCTGGAGTACGATGCCCCCCCCGTATGCGTTGCCATTCCTGCATGTGGGCTTCTCAGGCATATGTTAATATCATTTTTGATCAACTCGACGCTGCAAATTCCATTCCACATACCCACAAGGCAACACACTCTATCGCGCACGACTAAGACAACAATCGAGAATTTCCATAGCCTCCACGGGTCAAAAGTATCAAAATTTCATGGAATGCGATTGTATGCGCGACTGTTCAAAACGCTGGAAAAACAACAATTTCCCCCATATTCCATATTATCAGATTCCAGAGCATTTTACCTCCGAAGAGGAAAAAAAATAAAAAAAGCTCTTCAGGTCAATTTTTCGAAAAAAATGTTTTTGGCTGTCTGCGCAAGTTTTTCTGGTGTACGATCCCTTTTGTGGAGTACGATGATCTGTGAGTAGGTGTGTGGAGTGCGATGGGGTCCTCTGGGGTGCGATGACACCCCTCGAGTGCGATGCGACATGAGTATGCGCGGCCGGAAATCCCCTGAGAGAAGGATTCTGGGCCACAATTCCCCAAATTCAACAGAGTGGGCGGATGCTGGTTGTTGTAATTTAACAGGATTTCAGCCCACTCAACAAACAAGTCAAACAATATGTTGAAACCCTCTCCTTCTTCAGTCTCCAAAATGGGAAACTCACTTATCAGGACACGCTTTGGCTCATCCAGGCTCCATAGCATTTCAGGAACAACACAAGGCATCGACATGGTGCCAAACAATTTCCAAATTGAGCTGAAAGGTCTTCCCATCTCAACCAGTCAATTCACAGGTGTGAAACATGTCACACACAGGGAAACAGGTTGGGAAAACAGTGGGTCCAAAGAGACAGGTCTGGAGTACGATGGATTCATAGTATATGTACATTTTCTGAATTTGGGTAACTTGGAGCTAGAATAGTATGCAAATACGTGCACAGTACATACATATCATGTACACCAAAACACACATGTTTGAACAATATGTATGTACGTATATACACAAATGTTGTAGTATGTTACATATAATTACATTTATATATATATATGGTGGCTTCCTAAAATAGGGCTATTAAATAGGCGTACCCCCAAATCATCTATTTTCATCGGATTCGGATTTTCCATGAAATAAATTTAATAAACCATCTATTTTGGGGTACCCCCATGACTATGGAAACCCCCATACATACCCTCTGGTAATTTAACGTAACTATGGAAAATCACCTTTATAGTGAAATTTCCCATGAACAATTGTGATTTTCCATAGTTATGTTAAATTACCAGAGGGTATTCACCCATTGATGTTGGCCTTCCCATCATCCCCAAGTCACATGGTCCCGCATGAGCTGAACCGCCGCCGAGGGCAGGGAGCTCCCATACCTAATTTTGTGCGAGACTTTCGCTGGTGATTTCGCTGATTTCATGGGATTTAATGGTGGTTCAATGGGATTTTGGGGTGGTTTAATGGGATTTTATGGTGGTGTAATGGGGATTAATGGTGGTTTAATGGCATTTAATGCGAATTTTAATGGCATCTGGTTGGTGGTTGCTGCTAATCCCTCTGAAAAATGTGAGTTCGTCAGTTGGGATGATGAAATTCCCAACTGAATGGAAAGTAATGAAATTCATGTTCCAAACCACCAACCAGAATTTGATCTAACCATCAAAAACTGGTGAAACATGGGGAATGAAAACCTGCGAATACATCATTTTTCATCACCCCCAAGGCTTTCTATATTTTCTCGTGTCAGTTTGGAGCTTTGTCGTTGCTGTTGGGTTGTTTGCAAAAATGGTGAAACATCGGGAATTACCCTCTTCTAAATAGCATAGCTATGGAAAATGACCGATTTAGTATCATTCAGTTCGTTGATTTACCTCTTAACAAAGGTTATTTGTCTATTTCCATGTTAGTTTACTTACCAGGGGGTATCAATATATGAGTCTATATGATTGCATATGGTTCATCTTTAGGGCAAAATGAAGAAACATGGCAGTGTGTGCCAAAATCTTGTACCCCTTCTGTTCACATCAAAATAGCTGGGTTAAAATGGATGTTCATCCCACTAAAAATTGCCAAAAATAGGTATTGATCCATAGCCACATAGCTATGGAAAATCACCATTTATAGTGAGTTTTTCCATGAAAAACATGGTGATTTTCCAGAGGTATTAATAGGTATTGATCCATAGCCACATATGAATTTTACATACCATACAGTCCGAGCATCCTTTGATGAATCTTGCCAACCGATCCATTGGATCCATCAAGTTCCCCCATGGCTAGAGATGGGGTGTTCACAGAAAAAAAACATGGATATAGATGGTTTACCTATTAAAAAGATATGGAAATAGATGGCTACCAGTGATATAGATGGTTTTTTTTAATAACCATATATAAATATATAGACATACCCAACCTGGTTATGACTGTTACAGTTCGCCATGGGAAAAACCATGGCCCATAGATTTATAGATGGTGACTACCGTTCTTAATTAAAAATGGTGGATCTTTCCATTTCGAACTGTGAATGTCATAACCAGATGGTATGTCTAAACTAAGATGGCCATTGATTTTCTAACAAAATGCTGTCAGGATGGTTGTGATGTCATTGGGGACCTTGGGGACCCACGTCGTTTTTTTGGCGGGCAAAAAGATGGCTGCGTTTTTCCCACCAGGTCATAACATCATGCCATTTAAATGCATTCAATGGTACCCTCTGGTTATTTAACATAGCCACGGAAAATGGGCCATTTATAGATGATGTTCCCATTAAAACCTCCATTTATGGTTGGGATTTTCCATGGCTATGTTAGTCATAACCAGAGGGTATGAATTATCACATATTGTCAATGGCCATTCCATTGTCACCCAAATTGGAGGTGCCAATTCCATATATTTTTGGCCTATGTTTGAGGCCTATTTTTTAGGGGATATACCCCCCATAATATGGATCATGGAATCCCCATTGATTTAGATGGTGAGATCTGATTCATGCGGGTAAAATCATAAACCACCCCCGGCTTTTGATGCTTTATACCACCCCCATAAAATGGTGATTTTGGGGATGGTTTATATGGTTTATGAATTGTTTTAACCACATAAAAATCATATTTAATGATGTTCCAAAGCAGTGAACATCATGGGCTTTTCGCTATTTTCGTGGAGCCAACATCCTGGTTTTTAGTGGACCCAGTGGACCCAGTTTCATGTGGTTTTCGCTACTTGGTGCACGTTCAACGAAGTGAAGCTATGGTTTAGTAGGTAAAATGAGTTGCGAAGTAATCTATAAATGGACCATTTTCCAGAACTATCTGGCTGCATTCTAGTAATTCACTCATCTGAGTATAATTCTTATCATACGGCCATTTTGAGGATGATTCCCCCGATCCAGTTTGTTTGCAGTGACGTCGCGACCTGAGGTCATCCCATTAATGTTCCATTCATATCCATTGCAAACCATATCATCTACCATTTAAATCCATTTAATACACTTAGCCAGACATCCTTGCAAAATCACCACAAAATTTAATCTTAAAGACATCCTTGCTTAAAATCACCACAAAAAATTTAGGGGACTTAAGCCACATCCACAGTCGACATTTCCTCCATATATACGACCTCAAGCGGTGTTTTTTTATAGCGAGCGGCATATCTTTCAGCACGCCGCCCAAGGTCGAGCTCGGAACATCTCGTGCCATGGCTCCAAGGTTAGACCATCTTGAAAAATCTTCACCCACAAAATAAGGGCCTCAGTTCGGAATCGCATATTTTTCGTTTGGTGCATGTTGGTGCAAGTTTAACATCAAATAACTAGTTCATCAAAAGTTGGTGTATGATGCTTATAATTAACATTAATTAACTATATTTCGATGGGGTTATAAACCAACAAACATAACTAGGGGGTACCATCCGACTTCGGATTCAAACGAATTGAAGATGAGGGTGGCCTATCGCACCAAATCATCCCGATCATTGGTTTCCATTTTAGTATTGAAACCTACAATGTGAGGCCCCCAAGATATAAGTTGGTTTATAAGCCCCAGTAACTATAGTTATAAGTACCATAAACCATAGTTATTGAAGTTATAAACCAAGTTAGCTATCTAGGGGGCCCACCTTGTATGGTTTGAGGGATCCCCCATTTTTTAGGAACCCTCCATTTCTGAGTAGCAATCCGCTAAACCGAATCATAGACCTCGAACTGAGGATGGTTTATACAAGCCATTTCTAGTAAAAACCCTAGCTGAATACGTCACTTTCATGGGTGACTTATACCAAATCTCTACCTTACAATACCAAGTGGTTATGGGTCAAAACCCTGGTACCCTATAATTACCCTAAGTCAAAGCTGGCTAATGTATGTGTATTCTTCCAGTCATAATAATACTGGTTGGTGGTTTTTAACCCCTCTGAAAAATATGAAAGTCAGTTGGGATGATTATTCCCAATATATGGAACAATAAAAAATGTTTGAAACACCAACCAGAAGGTAATAGGTTTTGACCAATCCCCAATACCATCCAATAAAGGGCTCATCATTTCACCACGCCCATTTCTGAAGGGTAGCCTTCATCGACACTTTTTTTGAACGGAAACGCCTGCGGACATGACACGTTTGGCTTTTTGCCATGGGGACCCCAGTCATATGCCCCAAACTGTGGTTGAAAGTATTAAAACTACGGTGGATGGAAGAAATCCTGCACCAGTTGATAAATGGTTTATCCATGTTTAGCCCATTATTTAAAGGGTTTCAACAACTTTTAAAGGTAATGCAGGATTTCGCAGCCATCCACAGTATCTAAGTCAAGAGCTCATCCCTTTTGGGACGCTTTCACATCTGTACATCTATGGTGAGGTCACTATGAGGTGCTTAGAGGCCCCGCTGTAACCGATCTGAGTCAGAGCAGTCAGGTCGAGTTGGGTTAGTTTCAGGGAACATTTGTAAGAAAGCAGGTTTCTTTAAAGAGTATATTATGTGTCTCTGGTTGGTGGTTTCAACCCCTCTGAAAAATATTAGTCAGTTGGGATGATTATTCCCAATATATGGAACAATAAAAATGTTCCAAAGTTTCAAACCACTAACCAGGTATGTATGTATATACATATATCGACTCCCCAAAAGATAATGAATTTAGCACTAATTCTTCTGGTAGGCTGTTGCTTTTCCAGGACTACTACACAATAAAATACAGGGGGTCCTACATCATTTCCCTCCTTCCCGCCAATTCTTGAAAAGTGGAACCTCAACAGAGCATCAGGGAAGCTGCAAACGAAGCTCATGGAGAGACCTAAAACCACCGTTGGATCTGAATAATGAAGTTTAATCAGATGAGTGTTTAATCCCTTATGATCTGACTGGTTTAATCCATGAAACCATCCGTTTATGATCTGACTGTCTGCAACTGGTTTTTAATCCCCTATCTGACCCACAACTTGGATGAGACATGGGGTTGGTGCATAAATTCTTCGTCACTGGCTCTTCCCTTATCAGCGACCACTTCATAACTTGACAACTGGTTAGAACTGGTTAGTACCTGAATAGCAGGTTGTAAACCACAATCCGATTTCCGACCAGTAACCGTATGGTCCATCCAATCCTTCTGGCGGAATTGTAAAAATTCACCAGCAGGAAATAACGCATCTTTTGGATACCCTCTGGTAATTTAACATAGCTATGGAAAATCACCATTTTTAATGGGAAAATCCACTATAAATGGCCATTTTCAATAGCTATGTTAGTTTACCAGAGGGTGATTCTCCCAATCCTAACCATCATCTCTGGTGATGTCGACCAGTGGGGTCGTTTTTTCATTTGCCCAGAATCCATCCTTCTTTTCCACGCGTGGCGCGAGACTTCTACGCTGTTCTGCTCCGCCGAGACATCCGAGACTGTGGCTGTACCGCCGCGTGGTCGCGTGGCTCGTCAATAGCCAAACTGCATGGAATAATCCTGGACTTCGAGTCTATGCGGATGTGACACATGAGTCTAATGTTGTACCTTTCTGCAGTTACTAAAGTATAGGTAAGTCTAAGTTACGAACCTGTTCTATCTCTATGGTTGTTATCAATCCATCCTTTCTATACCCTGAATACCAGGAAAACGTTGGGGCGTAGCATGATTTCGCAACTCAAAATGGGATCAAACTCAATCACTACTTCGAAGTATCCTCTGGTCATTTAACATGAAAAATGGCTTATTGAGTTCCTTGATTTACCCATTAAGATGGTGATTTTCCATAGCAGCTATGTCAACCCTTTGGGTTTTTTCCTTTGAGAGGCTTGATGATGGGAGAATCTGACGGGGAGACTTCTCAGTGCTCATAAAAATTGATTTTTTTTAATGACCTTATAGTAATCCCCAAATAGATGGAAAAGTCTATTGCCATCAAATATTTTTTGGGATTTACTTTTCCATCTATTTGGGAATGACTATAGCGATTAACAACACACTCATCTTAGAAAGATCTTAATTGGCCACACTAATCTTCAAATGACCACATTAAATATTGTGGAAGAAATCCCTGCACCAGTTGGTAGATGGAAGAAATCCCCTTATAATCATCATCCCAGGGTAGGATGGAAAGTGCTAACAATTTTAGTACTGAAACCCATGGTGAATGGTGACTTGAGGATCCCCAATTTCATTAAAAAAACCAAAAAAAACGAGAAACAAAAAGACACGCAACTTCTATTTTTATCCTGGATGATACTTAAATCATGGATTTCCCCTAAGCTCCTTGATCACTGGTGAATTTTCCCCCCATGTTTTCCCATTCGATGGTGAACCCCCGTCCTTTGGCGCCATGATGAGAGTCATCCCCTGCTGCGCACCTGCCCACTTAAAGGGGAACCCAATAAGAAGCCTACCATTTAATCGATTTAGGGATGGTTTAAAGAACCCATAAAAATGGTGATTTTGGAAATTGTGTTTATTATTGCGTTTACCACATTAGTTAATAGATGCTGGTTCTCTCAATTTATACATATATCTACGTATGGTTATTGAAAATTGGATGCAGTTTCTTACTTGGCTTACCACATTGACTTACCCTCTGGTAAATAAACTAACATAACTATGGAAAATCACAATTTTAATAGGTAAATTCACTATAAATGGCCATTGTCCATAGCTATGTTAGTTTTCCAGAGAGTAAAGGAATGTTTTTTTCCTATTTGATCAAGCATGGAAGTGGAACATGCCAACCATAATAAAGCCGTACCAAGATGGTCGTCGATCCTTGCAGGGCGTTCCAGCCAGTGCGAAACTCCATGGATTCCCCTTTTTTTGGGAAATGATCTACCAATGGGACATCTCCAACTGCCTACCCTCTGGTAAACGTTTACGCTATGGAAAATCAACACCATGTTTCATGGGTAAATCCACTATTTCGACTGGGCCGTTTTCCATGTCGCTTTTTGTAAACGTTTACCAGGCCGGGTAGACTTTCCATCTCCCAGCCGGGCTCGGCTAAACTCGGAGCGATGGGATGGATTTCCCAAGATGGATCATGATAGTGCCCCAATAAATGGTTTATAACCCCCTGAAAAAACACCAAGCAACAGGGCATTATGATACTTATATGATGTAGATTATGTAGCATATATCTAAAAGATCAATGGGAATTTCAGGATCCTAAAATGGAGGTACGTAAACGTACCATTTTTTTGGCCATATTTTCTGGGGATATCCCCTTACATAGGCCTAAAAAATAGGCCTTATATATGGTAGGTACCTCCAATTTAGGATCCTGGAATGGCCATTGATTTATAATCCCCAAAATAATCCCATGGATAGTATTACCAATATAATCCCATGGATAGTATATTAATGTATATTATTAACTGGGACGTTTCATATCAATTAATCCAACTACTATTGGATATGACGACCCATGGACTACCAGACCTGGTTATGACATGTTATGACTGACAGTTCGCCATGGAAAGATCCACCATTTTTAATAGGTAAACCATCTATGAATGGTGGATCTTTCCATGGCGAACTGTTAAATAACCAGATGGTATAACCCCAAAAAAACACCAACCAACAAGGCTATTGAACACTGCTCATCATTGCTCATCTGTTTTTTGATGTTTTTTGTTTTCAACTATGACAAGCAACCATCTATCCCCTCTGCGGCTGGTTGTAGTTTGTTTGAGCATAACTTCCAGTTTCATTCCCATTTCTTGTTGCTCACAGTCTTCAAGCATCATATGATGTCGAACAAAAGTCGTGGCTCTATATGATGATGTTTAAACCTTACAACTTCCAACATCTTCCAACTGTTCTATCCAAGTTGGGCCTGTATGCCCACCTTTACTGGGCAAATCCATGTTTATCCCACTCTGCGTTGGCCATATATCAAACATGTATATACTGATATCTATCTATCTATCTATCTATCTATCCATCCATCCATCCATCTATCCATCCATCGATCTATCTATCTATATATATATATGCATTTAGTGGTGTATATATATATATACAGTGTATACATATATACATAAATATACATATACATATACATATACTTAAATATGTATGTGTATCCATATTATACATTATCATGTATTAGTAGTGTACACATATACGGAATATACGCTGCTAATGCAGAGATATATATATATATGTTTATGTATAGAGAGAGAGAGAGAAAAAGAAACAGAGAGCTAATATTATATATAATGTCAACCCTGGATTAATAAACCCCTAGGCTGTTTAATTGGAAGGGTACCATTTATGTACCATATTGTGACTATTTGGAGGGTACCCCCTAATCAATACCATACACATTTCCATTTACAGTAAATCGTCCTGGCTTTGCCAAAAAAGAGCAGTGACACCTCCAGGCCCACCTCTGCACACGGCTTCAACCAGATCCAGGAATTCCTCGGCCAGGCGTTTTGGCGAAAACGATGTTTTTTCGGATGGATTAATGAAAAATCTGATGGATCTATCATGGATATCATGGTTTAATGGATCTATCATGAAAAATAGATTGGCAGAAATGGATCTATCATGAATATCTGATAATAGATGGTATAAATGAAAAATAGAAGGTTTATCCATCTATTTTTGGGATCGATATATCTGATCTATCATTTTCTGAACAATAGATGGTTTAATGATCAGATAGATCTGTTCTGGGATATGATCGGGGAGATAGTGGAATACAGTGATGAAATATATAGAATATTATTCCAATGTGAGGCCCCCAAGATAGCTAAGTTGGTTTATAACTCCAATAACTATGGTTTATGGTACTTATAACTATAGTTAATGGGGTTTATAAACCAACTTATAACTGGGGGGCCCACATTGTAGCAATGTACGATATACCCTCTGGTAATTTAACATATGACTAACAGTTTGCTATTGAACATGGCCATAGAAATAGTTGATTTACCCACTAAACATGGTGATTTTTCATAGTTATGTAAACGTTTACCTGAGGGTATCTGGATAAATTATGATAAATTGTGATAATTCACTTCTCTGAATTAAGGTCATTTTGGAATGATTCCCCTTCTTAAGCATCATTCCAGTGATGGCACAGGGAGGTCCTTATAGTTTATGGAGATATAATATATATATATTATTTATATATTATAGCTAATGACATTGGGAGCTATCCATCAAACATCAGTGCTATGACTTGTATAACTATATGAAAAATGGGGACATCAACTTTTCAGAACCATCAATGATGGTACCCCAGTTCGTTTTCGAAGGTTGTTTATGACATTTTATGACTAGCTAAGTAGATTCACTAGAAGTTGTGGTGGTTATAACTGTTGAGTGGGTAATAGAGAAACTTGTAACAAGGCTTTACCACCTCAATGAAATGATTGGATTTCTTTTACGTATCTCCTTCACAGGAAATTCTGGTGAAATGACCATAAAAGTGAAGGGTGTCCGGTTCGCTTTCATTGAAGTTGAGGTTGTTCCTGGTCTGTTTTCAGTGTGCAAACAGCCCGCTTCGAAGTTCGTGCAGAAGTCTGCATGAGGCTATCAGATTGAATGGTTCCCGCAATATGCCAGATTGGGGACATGGGGATTTGAAATTTGTGGGCAAGAAATGGACTGCATCGTTTGGGTTGCACCCTTTGGGTGGCTACTGAGTTTTGAACCACCCAATTTCTCAAGGATTTCATCAGCCGACTTCCGATCGCCAAAAGAAGCTCCGGGACTTGGAAACTGCCAGAAAAAGAGCCCACGAATTGAGCGACGATTTTCGAAGTGGATCTTACCCCATGTATACATATACGTATGTATATATATATATATATATGTGTGTATATATATATATATATATGTATGTATGTATATATATATATATGTATATATATATGTATATATATATATATATAAATATGTATATATGTATATATATATATACGTATATATATATATATATGTATATATATATATATGTATATATATATATATATAGGTATGTATATATATATATATGTATATGTATATATATATATACAGATAGCTAGATAGATAGATTAGATATCTCAAACTTCTAAGAAGATCTTCAACAATTCGTCCACCGGCGCCTGCCGGCTGTTTGGCACGAAGTCCACCTGCCGCTGCGGGCCGCGGCCCAGATCCAGCGCCAAGGCCTTGCCGCGGAAGAAGAAGATCCTCGGAGACGGGGCCCATGGTGGATGGATGTGGATGGAAACAAGTTTTAGTGTTAATAATGGGAAATGTATGGGAAATGTATGGGAAATATATGGGAAATCTAGGTTTAATCATGGTTAATAGTGGTTAATAGTGGTTAATAATGGATAATAGTGGTTAAACATTAGTATATAAAAGTGGTTAATAATGATTAATCATGGTTAATAGTGGATAATAAGTGTTAAATGGTTGGATTACCTCTGGAAAAAACGTTTACAGTGAATGGGATTAATGGGATAATTAAGAATGGGATATCGAAACTAACAGTAATAGTTAATTAATGGTATACCCTCTGGTAAACGTTTACAGTTTGCCATTGAAAATGGCTCATTTAGTTCGTTGATTTAGCTATTAAAGTGGTGATGTTCCATAGTTATGTAGACGTTTACCAGAGGGTAAATCTTGAACTGGTGAAAAATGCTGAGTTTACACATGAAAATGGTGAACAATGGCGATTTACGCATGAAATATATACTGGGAGTTCACCAATAGATTCAACGGTCAAGCGTGGGGACAGAGAATATATTACCCTCTGGTTATGTCAAACGTAGCTATTGAAGCCATGGCCCAGTCGAAATAGTGGATTTTCCCATTAATAGCATGGTGATTTTCCATAGTTTTTTGTATGTTTACCAGAGGGTAATATGGGGATATTTCGGCAAGCCATGGCAAGCCCTTTTTGAGCCCTTCCTATTTGCAAAACAATTGGAAGACGTGCTAGTCCTAACCAACCATGAATTTCCCAGCCATGACTATCACTTTTGGGAGTGACCATGCAATTGATGAACCATGGTTCATTGATGTTCATTGATCCAGTGTTAAAACAACATTGGGAACCTGACCTTCATCCGAAATGACTCGACGGACTTCGCTTGGAGCAGTTCGGCCATTGAAAGGTAGTCAAACTATGACTATTACCCCTTATAAGTCTCATTATTCCAGTCATGATTTATCCAGAAAAATGGTCTGAATACAACCACTAATCCAGATAGATTGATTATCCATACCTACACTACAGGCATAATACAACAATGTCTGAAACCACGAACCAAGCAGTTGCCGCTGGTTGCTCCCATGAATCAGAACCCCAATATGAGGTTTGTCTGAAAATAGAGTACCGCATTCCATGCAATGGTCTATCATCATTTCCCTATAGCAATTTTAAAGATATGCACAATGTGAGGCCCCAGCTCGATAGCTAAGTTGGTGAACATAACTCCAATATATAACTATGGTTTATGGTATTTATAACGAACTAGTTACTGGGGCTTATAAACCAACTTATATCTTGGGGGCCTCACATTGCATGGATATGCACCATTTTCAGACAAACCCATTAATAATACACCAACGGGTCTTCTTAAAAATATTCCCCTTCATATTCCATTAATATCGTACCTATAAATACTATAAATCCCTAGGCCTGTTATTCTTGGTTAAATCCACATTGCAACCGATCATTTATAGACATAATTTTCCATGTTCCCATTAAAACCTTCATTTATAGATAATGTTCCATTAAAATCTCTATTGCTTGATGATTTTCCCAGATTTGGGTATGTTTTTCCGGATTCAAACCTCCGTTTTTCATGATTTCCCCACTGGTTAAACCGTTCCACCCATGGCTCACAAAATGACGCTGCAGCTTAAGTAGCAGCTGAGCAGGCGCCGCCAACTGGAACTCCGTGACAGACTCGGGTACGTCTCGGACGTCGACGGCCTCGCCGCAGTCCGAATGGGTCAGGCATTTCTCTTTTTACATGGCAACCATACAAGGTGGGGCCCCCTAGATAGCTAACTTGGTTTATAACTTCAATAACTATGGTTTATGGTACTTATAACTATAGTTACTGGGGCTTATAAATCAACTTATATCTTGGGGGCCTCACATTGTACTATAACTATGAAGATAACTATGAAGATATCTATCAAGATAACTATGAAGATAAATACAACTATAACTGTAACTATAATGGGACATACTATTCATGGTGTTAATGGAAAATACTACAACAATAGATTTACATGGCGATAATGGATGGTTTAATGGCAAATACTATATAAAATGATTTGGGGTACCTCCATTTTAGGAAACCTCCAATTAACTATTATATAATATAACTGTGAAGATAACTAAAACTATTATAACTGCAACTATCAGTAAAACTTGAACTATAGCTTTTGCTATACCGTACCATTACGGTACATTACAATACGTGATGTTACACTACGGTACATTACGTTACTTTACAGTGCATTGCTTTATATCATATTACTTTAGACCACATTACATTATTTTACACGACACACGACACACGACAAGGCCTCGGCCTAGAACTTGGATGATCAACAGGGTCCACATGACCAAACATGTCTATTTTTGTTACAATGTGTGTGTGTATGTCTAAGAAATGTGATGCTCCCCAATATTGTCCAGTAAAAATAAAGTTGGGCCGGGTTGTAAATTATAGAATATGTACATATATATATAATTATATATACATCATAATCTACCTATTTTGGTTTTTGAACAGAGGGAACCTTCCAAAAAAAACAACAAAAACCAGTAAAAACAGGACATCTTTCGACCAACTTTCCCAAACGCTGAACCACCCTGTGTTTGTGTCTAAACAACCACTACCCGGCCTGGTAAACCAACAAAAAACTATGGAAAATCACCATGTTTAATGGGAAAATCCACTATTTCTATGGCCATTTTCAATAGTTTTTTGTAAACGTTTATCTACACCATTGGATAACAGCATATTTATTAGAGGTTTAACCAACAATTTATGGGTTTTAATCAAATTTCATGCGATGTAATGGGATATGACGAACCAACAGTATGAAATTTGGGTTTGTCTAAAAGTGGTATGCCCAACGGTATGCCCCAAATGGTAAGCTTCATGGGGAAAATAATGAGCCCATACCCCAGTTCGCCAAGAAAACGAACCCGTTTTTAGAATCTCAGGTTTCGCAGCCCAAAATCAATCAGCCCCATGAAGGGCGCTATGCTTAAGAAAAGGAATAAATACTGCAAGGTCATCCTCCCTAGATAGCTAAGTTGCTTTATACGTTGATTAATCAGGCTTTGTGGGAGATAACACTGTCGTTAATAGAATTTGTAAACCAAGTTATAACCGGGGTGCCCACCTTGTAGATATTGGGACTTCTGATACCCTCTGGTAAACTAACATAGCTATTGACAATGGCCATTTATAGTGGATTTACCCATTAAAAATGGTGATTCTCCATAGATATGTTGGTTTACCGGAGGGTAGTACATCACATTATCCAAAAAATGGGTAGATAGATGAACAAAGATGAGCCACTGGCGCCACCATCTACCGATCTTGTGAGATTTATATAATACTGACCATTTCTGTTGTTCATCGACCCATCACCTAATCTAGAAAGGTATTTGGGTAGATGGTAGTAGTTCAATTAGAAATTTAGGTATTTGAACTAGACACTTGACATTTTGATAGGCTTTTTCATCAGAACTACTGTGGAGGATCATCGAATAGCCCTCCAAATGGCTGATTCTCAAGGATCATCGATTGGTGGTTGGTGCTGGGTTTCCCATGCTGGATCATCATTATCCCTGATAGTACAACCGTTAAAGAAATGTCAACACACATAGTAACATAGCTATTGAACATGGCCATAGAAATAGTTGATTTACCAAAAAAAACATGGTGATTCTCCAGTTAGTTATGTTAGCCCGTTTACCAGAGGGTAAAAGAAATGTCAACCCAAACGGGGCTTAGTACTGTTCAGATCCGAATTCATAGTGGACACCAAGGAGCGTAGATAGAACAGGCCGACTCCACCGTCTGCGCAGCGGACGTCAGCACCTGCCAAAGGGCGTCGTCTGGTTGTAGCAGAAGTCCAACAAAGGGGTGGTGCATCGCAGTTTAGCACATTACTTATCAACTCCCAGAAACATAGAAATGTAAG